>JAMPIV010022889.1:0-203580 GCA_024509875.1 Oreohelix idahoensis
ATCATGATCCAAATCACGTGTCCTGAATCCAATGTAACCCAACTAACTCAGAACAATATCCTCTGTGGACGTGTCAATTGAACCATCAGAAAAGTGATAGTCTTACTGCTTTAGAAACTAATTCTTACTCAGATTACATACCGTTGAATGATGGTGTTTACTTAATTAACCATTCAGAACTTTCAGATCTAATACGTGATCTCGCTCTTACCAAAGGACACGCGGAATTACTCGGTTCGCGACTCAAAGAATGGAATCTTTTAGCGCCCAATACTCCGATATCTAAATTTTGTCATAGACACAGAGAACTTGTTCAATACTTTGAGATGGATGATGACATTTGCTATTGCAAAGATGTAAACGGTCATGAGCACATAGTCAACGAATGGCGATTTTTCATCGATTCTTCCAAGACTAGTCTAAAAGCCGTGTTATTGCATAACAGAACAAAATTTATTTTCATCAATTCCAGTCGCCTACTCTGTTCATATGAAAGAAAAACTTATGACAATATGGCTATACGTTTGGATAAAAAAAATAAAGTACAATGACTAACCAATGGCGGATTTGTGGAGACCTAAAGGTCATTGCAATTCTCACGGGCATGCAGACTGGGTATACTAAATTTGGTTGCTTCCGATGTGAATGGGACAACAGCCGCAAACAGACAGGAACATTATGCAAGAAAGGTGTGGCCTATCCGGGATCGTATGCAGCTCGGGCATAAAAATGTAATACACGAGCCATTAGTTAACAAAGACAGCTTCATTTTACCACTGTTACATATAAAGTTGGGGCTCATGATAAAAAGAGCAAAGCTTTCACTTATCTTCGAGAGAATTATGACGGTGGAGTGTGACCATGCTTGCCGATTATTGTTGGATGCTTCATCGCGATGTATCACATGCGATTCACCGACGAAAGTCGACTGCAAAGAAATTCAAGCCTACATAACTGTTATACTTATTGTACGAATGATGTTGTAATACTGTATGCGTTGTTAAAAAACCTCAATTGCGTATTTCTAGAGATCCCGACCTGATAGAGAAAAACGGTTTGCAGATTTAAAAAACAGCGCATTAAAATTGACCAGAAATACATAGAAATGTTAGAGAAAGAAAAAAAAAGTTTTTTTTTGTTAGTCAGTGTAATTGGAAGACTTGTAATATATATATATATATATATATGTAAATCATATGTAAACTTACAAATCCATTACATTCCATCTTCCAACACCCACCCTTCAGCACAAGAGTAAATAGTGTATAAACTTAATAAATAAGGAAATTGTATTTGAACGACTTGTCATTTTCATAATTGTTAAGTGAAATCTGTTTCCTTGTTTTAATATCACAGTTAGTTACACAGCGGGGTGGCATTTTATGACTGTCTCCACTCTACTAATTTTTCGAGATCTGATCATTCACAGCCGTAACTAATTTGTGATACCAGTAGTTCTCTCAGACACTGGGACTTCACCATTTTCTGCAGGAATTCTATTTCTGTAATTGTCAGTACTATACTGATCTTAGAGCCAATAAAAACCTCACGCTACATCCATCTTCTGTTGCATTTCTAATTCAGGGTAAAGTTCGTTTTCTGCAACTTAAACGGCTGGATAAACGACAATAAGTAGCGTATCTTTACGGAAAATAAAGAAAATGCCAACGTTTATGGCTATGTCAAGGAATAGTTTCATGAGTGTGAATGATGATAGTGATTGTTGTTAAGGGTCACTGAACTGTTGTTGTCAACACGTTTAAGTGTAACTCAGGGATTAAGTTCCTGTCTGACTTTATGTCAACATTGTGTGACTTGTGCGTGCGCTGGGAGAAAGCGTTTTAGTGAATACAAGTCTGGTGTGATTGAGATATTCTGTGTTTTGCAGCCGAGCTGTGAGCTCGTATTGTGTGACTGTGGAGAAGATGTGATTATTTCAGATATGATGCATATATTTGTTATAGGGTAGGTACTACCTATTGTGGATAAGGCGAAGGTTATTATTCCGCCTGGAAGTGTTCCATTGGGAACTTTATATTTCTGTTCGTGGAGAACATGATAAGGTGACGCATTTCCCACCTTTGGAGATACTGAGAAGTAAGGCGATGCGTTTTCCCGCCTTGTAGCTATACAGTAAAGTACAGGCGAAGTGTATTGTCTCACCTGAAGGAGATTCTGAGAGAATCGATATGGCGATGATTAATGCCGCCAATCACTTGGAATAAGTGATTCACACCTAGATGATGTTACATGTGCGAGGAGGGTATACCACACATATGGATATTTAGTGTACCGTCTGTGTACGTAAGTGAAGCCAGTCCATGAATAATGTAGTTAGAGTTATTTCCTACAGGCAGTGTTAGCCTAAGTATTATGTCAGTGCTTGACGATGTAATTGATACTCAAGACACGAATGTGAATGTTGAATAAATGTAGTGAACTGTACCGGTGGCGTTGGGTTAATTCGTACGAGTCATTGTTGATCATCTTCATACAACCCACACCCAACATAATATAGTTCTTTACATCTGGGGTACACTATAGTATACCTTTAGAGGCTACAAGATAATAGAAATCAAGACTAGTACTATATAAATAATGCAGGAAACCTCAGACAAAATAAGTGCTGGGTGTTAACACCATCAGGTTTATAAATTATCCTATACGGTAGATAAAACGCTGTTCTTTCCATAATCATCATCTTTCAGCCCCCCAAAGAGCATTGACCTTCGACAAAGTTAAGCCAATTCTTCCCGGCCGGTGCCATCAGCTCAAGGTCTCAACGTGTCTTCTTCATCTTCTTTATGTGTCTCCAGTGCTCTACACTACATGTTTTCAATCTTCCTCTTACCTTAAGGATTCCAGAACAAGGATTATCGTGTTGATAGGAATGTTATTTTGGTGATTGCGTCTTTAAATTGTCTCGTCTGTTGCCAATCATGTGTAGCGTAGTTGTGTAGGTGTTGTGAGAGTGACCTCAGCTAATGATGCACTTTAAGGGGGGGAGAGGGGGAGGGGGGGTGCTAAATTGGCTGTGCGTTCTTTCGCGATTTACTTTCACAGCAATGGCGCCATATTGGATGGTACTCGGTTCTATTGCCGGTAAGCCTATCACTTATATATTTCATTTCTGTTGTCTAGTGTCCTCCTTTACGTCCAAGGAGTGCCTGTTTATTACCTGTATTCATTTATTTATTTACCAACAGGTAACAATTATTCAAAATTTCGAACCCTCTGAAACCTGAAAGGAACGAGTGAAAAAAACAACAACTTTAAAACTAGACAATTTTCCTGCTATCCCCTCCACTGTCCGATTTTAAAAGCGCGGCATCGCTAGGATTCACATTACTTTTTCCACGTTCACAGAGAAAATTCACGAGCTAGCTTTACAACATTCACTTCAATCGTGAAATTCATGAGCTAGGAAAGCGATCTTCCCTTTGAAGTGGTTAACTTTCGGAAAATATCATTCAATTTGAATGTTCACCGGGACCAGAAGACGCAGCAATAGAGACCGCAGTCAGCGACTGATAGCTTGACTGCCTGCGTCAGGACCAGCGAACCAGAGCTGGTCAAGACCGTGCTCCACCTCCACGTGGTGGTCTTGGAAACAGTCTGCAGCAGTGCAGGCTGGCTGAGCGAGCACGGATCGCAATGGGAAGGCAAACCCGGTCCTAAAAAATGCCGTGCAGAAGTCGGATGTGTCGACCGAAAGGTGCAGATATCACAGCTACGTTGTAAACAGACACAACGCAACCACCGTCCTTTTCAGGGCGAACGAGGAAGAAGAAGAAGAAGAATGTTCACCGCTCTGTTAAATGGAACAGCAAAAAGGAGATCGTCTAACAGATATCAAAGTTACTTCATAGGCTGCACCTATTTTAAATTTTAAATACAGATAGTTCTTTGTTTACGCGATACATGCGTTCCCGAGACCCTCGCGTAAACAGAAATCGCGTTAATGGAACATGATTTTCTCATTCAAATACATGTAAAGTAAGGGGATGCGTTCCATCGATGCCGCGCATATTAATAAATATAAATACATGTAACAATAAACAGTTGTAATTAACACAAACCATTCACATCACATACGTGTACGTAGAACAACACTGACACATTGTTCAACATTGGCAAGGGAGGACCATTACCTTCTTCATCAACTTCTATTTCAACCAGGGTGTGACGAAATAACCTCGATCGTTACATTTTCCTGTGCCATCCTTTAATTTCTTCTGTGCTCTTCCCTTTCCTTTTTCTCACCTCTTACAGTATATACTATTTAGGCTTCATAGTTCCATATTCTTGTCATGTCTGGGCCTAACTGACCATCCCCTACTGATTATTTTAATCGCTGACGTTTGAACACATATTGACTCATGGAATTGTAGAGTAAAATGTTTGGGTACGATTGCTTAACACACTTTCGACCAGGCAGTAAAGGCACGAATTACAACGAAGGAGTGGAAGTGCCATCTGGTTTTTTCGTGTATCTATACAAGGCTATTGTTACCTCCGATTTTCTGTCTGAGATGTTACAAGAAAACCAGGTTGTGGCCTGAGAAGTTGTGGCCTCAGTAGATACTCTGAGTTTTGGCCGCTGCTGGACCATTACTGCAGAGCAGGGGGAGAAATCCAATGATAGAGGGGTGGGGTCGTAAGTCATCTGAATGAGGAGCAGACGATGCAGCAATAGATTGTTTCCTGAAGAAAGTATCCAGAGTTGAGTTTCTGACTTTTTTTGCTCAACGAGGATTTTCCTCTTGACCATAGAGCTCCCGTCAGTGGTAGGTAGGATCATCCTCTTCAAAGATCATAAGACAGGATTCAAGAAGTTGGAAGGCCTCACTATAAGTTTCACTTTACGTTGGCGGCCTGGTGGTTGTTGCTGGTTGGAGCAGGTTGTTGCGTCTTCTTCTTCCATGTTGGACATCTCCAGCGCCAACAACTCTTCATTGCTCAGTTGTACTTTTTTAGATTCAGGCAAATTTACAATTTCATGTTCGTCAACTCCATCTAATCCAGTTCTTCTGGCCATTTTGACACCATCCTTAATAGCTGTGATACTTTTGTGATCAACGCTTAAGCCTTCAAAGTCATGACAGAACTGAGGGGATCTTTTTTCCACACAACACTTATTCATCGCCGCGGGACTTCATTCTATGCAGTCTTGATATGCCAAATCTATGCATCTTTAACATAGTGATTGCCTTCCTAGATCCCTCAAAGAAACTTTCAAATTGTCTTCATCGTGCTGGCGTGGAGATAAAGTACTGTAAAACTGTCTAAATATACGGTCGCGAAACTTTCAGAGTTTGGCATGTAAGTAAAAGAAAAATGCCTACAAATTCGTTCGCATAAATTTGAATTCGCGTAAATCAAACACGCGTAAAAAGAGACCTGCCTGTACTCTGAAACCTGAAAACAAAATTAATTTGATCAAGGTGGATATTAAGAGCGCTCAGTGTTTCTAAAGTAGATCCCAACCGCTCCCAAGTTGCCTGCCGCTAGTTTTCAGTTTCAAAAAATAAAAGATTACATTTCTTCGGAGAATTTGGCTCAGATGTAATTACAAAACTAAGAATATGTCACAGAAGTAGAGAATATGGCACAGAAGTAATTACAATACTAAGAGTGAATATTTAACATACTTGTCTTTCTGATGTGATGGGGCCGAAAAGGAGACGCCCGCCCCCTACATGTTTCTAGGCAGATTATTTTCGATGTGCGCGAAGCATTCTGGGTTGTGAAAAGTCTGAAGTAGAAGATATGTAATGAGGCCACAGTAAAGCCTTAAAAATAGAGTTGTGGTGTAGAATTGTGTTTTTGCTCTAAAAATAGTGTATATTTCTGTGTTTTCATGCCTTCTAAAGCGATAATCGCGTGTGATATTTAAGTAGCCAGATTGATACGCTTGGCGCGCGGTGAATTGAGTGATTCGACCGCGGTTTATATAAAGAAATAGCGATCGGCAAAAGGCCGATTTGAAGATTCAGCCCACACGAGAGAGCAAACGACGAGGTGACCAGTGTAGGTAGCAGATGGACTAGAGCACGTGAGTTGTAATTTTTAAGCGCAGTTTGTAGAATTTAGCATTCGTGTTCTATAAGTCTGAATCAGCACGTGAGTTAATTTAAATTAGAATTAGTTTTATATAATTCTGAAATTGTATTCAGCACGAGTCTGTTTTAATGTTTAGTGATATAGATAGATGTGTTTCCAAAGGAAATGTCTTTTTAGGACATTATGATTCAGTCTCGAAATGATAGATGAGTGAAAATAATGTTTGATCGGTTTTATTAGGCACGCAAAGCCCAAATCACAGATGTGAGAGTTTAAGAGCAATTATGTCAGTCATCAGACCAGGCAAGAAAGGCAAATTTAGTAGGAGAGTGTTTTATACATGAAACTGGACAGAGAAGCATCTATTACTTGAATTTAGATGATATTGGCTTGTTAGCAAAATATCAAGATAGCGCCACGTGGTGATTGTATAAAAGCGGCGCCAGCAAGTCTGCATTTAACACTCCTAGTTATCACTTAATGTTACGCAGTTTTAGATCGCGTGAATCAACACGTGGGTGGAAGCAGATTAAGATAATTTTCCCCAGTAAAGGAAAGAGATAGTTGTTCGTAATTTGCCTTTTAATGCCAGTTTTGTTAAAGTCAAGAGTAATTATTTTATTTCTTTAATGTAAAAGTAATTAAGTGTATTTCACGATAGCCTACTTATCATAATTCTACTGTATATATTTAATGGGTTACTGTGAGGTGAGAATATGTATTTAGATTTCTGGAGAGCGCGAGGCCACTCCTTGGGCGTAAAGCGCATTTGAGACATAAATGTTGCTGTTTGCTCCTTGCGGAGCAGGGCGACACCAGTGCGGCTGAATCCAACAGAAGCCTGCATGAAGCATTTATATGCTATGGCAGTGATTTGTTTCGGTAACGATGTGTTTCATGTGATGAGATTCCCAGTCTCATCAGTGGTCATATACGACACGCTTGTTGCCAGGCGCACCAGTCGTCACATACGACATGCTTCCGAATGCAGTAACGAATATTGAGATAGATCAGTTGCGAGGTGGTGGTTTATTCTCGTTATTGAGAGTATTTGTTGTACATATAGTTGAATATTATTTTATGTCCATTTTATGATTATTTAATTATGGTTATGTGAGGAATGGTTGTGAGAGCACGTGGGCTCACTTCAAGATATATATTTCTCTTCTCCGCTCCTGAGGGAGCATGGGGCCAACAGTGTGGTTTGCCTTCATATTAAGCATTCAGATGCTCGGGCAGTAGTGGTTTTGGTAGCAATCTGTGTTACATGGTGAGGTTGCCAGCCTCATGCACAACACCATACTAGTCGCATTGGACGACACACATGAGTGTGTGTGTGTGTGTGATAGCTGAGTGTGTGCTCTTGCAGTAGTGGTTTCGGTAGCAACCTGTGTTACATGGTGAGATTGCCAGCCCCACGCACAACACCTTACTAGTCGCATTGGATGACACGCATGAGTGCGTGCGTGTGTGATAGTTGAGGGTGTCAGGTAGTACACGTGGAAGGACTGTTTGACAGGTGAGAGTATCATTATTTAACTATTATGATTTTAACCAGCCGTTGCTTTGTTTGCTTCTCCAGAATTAGCAATCGGGCACATGCTGGGTGTTTTGTTTTGTTTTGTTTCGTTATGTTCGCTAGTTTATTTGTTTAATGTTTGCTTTGTCACTGAATGGGTTGTAAAAATAAATATAGCCCCTGCCTCTAGAATCAAGAGTTTTATTGTTGTTCGGGTCGGTGCGAGTGTAAGCAGGAGAGTGATCACACATCACAACATAATCATCATCATCATCTCGCCCACCCTACCACAATTGGCGTCGTCGGCAGGATCAGGCAGACAGTGACACTGAGCAAACAGCAAACGAACAAATATTGTAAACACCCAGCAGTGCATTCCTGCAGCAAGATGGCTAATGCGCCTGTGAAGATATTGTACGTGAAGGAGCCAGAGATAAGGTTGTTTAGTGGAGAGGAGGGTCCCACTTGGCAAGAGTTTGTGGAAGATGTGGAAGCCGCGTGGAAGGTGGCGCCTTTTTGTGCAGAAGACAAGTTAGACATGATATGGAACAACGTTACACCATGGGTATCTAGAGAATTACGGATACATGGTGGAGCCAAGGCCAGCCCTGAGATGTTACTGGAAATTGTCAAAAAAGCCTACTGCAAGCAACCACCAGTCAATGAGATGACCAGGAGTTTCCCTTGGGAATATGCTGTTTATGGTGAAAGTAAAAAGCCTGAGACACTGGTCCAGATAGCAAGTGCAGAAGTTCAGAAGGAGGAGGAGGCACTCAGAGCAGAATTATCCTTCCTAAAGTCCCAGATAGCACAAATGTCAGAGGCCAGTTCGCCAGCACAAGAGGAGGTGCAGAGAAAGAGAGCACCATGCCAGCCGCGGGAACAGCCAACGCAAGACGAGGGGATGTGTCCGCGGGAACAGCCAACGCAAGACGAGGAGGTGTGTCCGCAAGAACCTCAACTAGACCTTCTTGCGTGTGAGAGTCAGGCTGTTGCCAAGGAAAGCTGTGAGCTGACAGCACCGATAAACACAGTGGCACCGACAAGGCGAAAAGGGATGTGCAAGTGGTATAGTGTCCACAGGGGATGGGGGTTCATCACGCCAGATGATGGAGGTATTGATGTATTCGTACATCAGACCAAGATCTACAGAAAGGGATTCCGGAGTCTGGCGAAGAATGAACGAGTAGAGTTTGACAGCAAACCATCGGTCCAGGGCATGGAAGCAATTTATGTATGCGGCATTGGCGGTCAAGAGTGTAAGGGCAGCAGGAAGCGACCCATGACACAGAGGAAGCCCAGAAAGATAAGATGCTACAATTGTGGAGACCTGTCAGACCACATGGCAGCCAAGTGCCCTCAAGGCCCGCTTCCGAAGAGATGTTTTCGATGCAAGTCCACTGAACACTTGATAGCCGCCTGTCCCTCAAGGAGCTCTTTCCCGAGACGTACTGCCACAACGAGGTTGCCTTTAGGGCGCAAGCCAAGAGATGGCCACGACAACTGTCACACTAAGGGCGCCGAGAGAATTGGCCTTCGTCTAGGGGAGGAAACCCGTCCTAAGCAGATAGGAGGGAGTGCAAATCAAGGTTCAGCAGAGGAGACTCATCAAAGGCAGATTGTGGGGAACGTAAGCCACCGTCCACACAAACGGAGTGGAAAACAAGTCAAGAGCGATCTCTCTTCAAACTCGACAGCTGCAAGCACTGACAGGCAGATGTCACGGGCAGACAGCGACGCGGCACCGGTGAGCGAGTCTTCAAGACCACAGCGGCTGACAGCCCGGCAACGTACAACTGGAGACATGACGACCAAGAGTGTCTCCAGCCGGGTTGTACCGGATACAGAATCTAAGCCCAAAACATCGACGCTGAGAAATAATCAGGCGCATCACCAACGATCAGAGAGATTTCGACTGAAGCGCCAGAGGTAGTGATATTGTCGGGACGACAACAAAATCAGGAGGGAGATATGTGATGGGGCCGAAAAGGAGACGCCCGCCCCCTACCTGTTTCTAGGCAGATTATTTTCGATGTGCGCGAAGCATTCTGGGTTGTGAAAAGTCTGAAGTAGAAGATATGTAATGAGGCCACAATAAAGCCTTAAAAATAGAGTTGTGGTGTAGAATTGTGTTTTTGCTCTAGAAATAGTGTATATTTCTGTGTTTTCATGCCTTCTAAAGCGATAATCGCGTGTGATATTTAAGTAGCCAGATTGATACGCTTGGCGCGCGGTGAATTGAGTGATTCGACCGCGGTTTATATAAAGAAATAGCGATCGGCAAAAGGCCGATTTGAAGATTCAGCCCACACGAGAGAGCAAACGACGAGGTGACCAGTGTAGGTAGCAGATGGACTAGAGCACGTGAGTTGTAATTCTTAAGCGCAGTTTGTAGAATTTAGCATTCGTGTTCTATAAGTCTGAATCAGCACGTGAGTTAATTTAAATTAGAATTAGTTTTATATAATTCTGAAATTGTATTCAGCACGAGTCTGTTTTAATGTTTAGTGATATAGATAGATGTGTTTCCAAAGGAAATGTCTTTTTAGGACATTATGATTCAGTCTCGAAATGATAGATGAGTGAAAATAATGTTTGATCGGTTTTATTAGGCACGCAAAGCCCAAATCACAGATGTGAGAGTTTAAGAGCAATTATGTCAGTCATCAGACCAGGCAAGAAAGGCAAATTTAGTAGGAGAGCGTGTTTTATACATGAAACTGGACAGAGAAGCATCTATTACTTGAATTTAGATGATATTGGCTTGTTAGCAAAATATCAAGATAGCGCCACGTGGTGATTGTATAAAAGCGGCGCCAGCAAGTCTGCATTTAACACTCCTAGTTATCACTTAATGTTACGCAGTTTTAGATCGCGTGAATCAACACGTGGGTGGAAGCAGATTAAGATAATTTTCCCCAGTAAAGGAAAGAGATAGTTTTCGTGTTAATGCCAGTTTTGTTAAAGTCAAGAGTAATTATTTTATTTCTTTAATGTAAAAGTAATTAAGTGTATTTCACGATAGCCTACTTATCATAATTCTACTGTATATATTTAATGGGTTACTGTGAGGTGAGAATATGTATTTAGATTTCTGGAGAGCGCGAGGCCACTCCTTGGGCGTAAAGCGCATTTGAGACATAAATGTTGCTGTTTGCTCCTTGCGGAGCAGGGCGACACCAGTGCGGCTGAATCCAACAGAAGCCTGCATGAAGCATTTATATGCTATGGCAGTGATTTGTTTCGGTAACGATGTGTTTCATGTGATGAGATTCCCAGTCTCATCAGTGGTCATATACGACACGCTTGTTGCCAGGCGCACCAGTCGTCACATACGACATGCTTCCGAATGCAGTAACGAATATTGAGATAGATCAGTTGCGAGGTGGTGGTTTATTCTCGTTATTGAGAGTATTTGTTGTACATATAGTTGAATATTATTTTATGTCCATTTTATGATTATTTAATTATGGTTATGTGAGGAATGGTTGTGAGAGCACGTGGGCTCACTTCAAGATATATATTTCTCTTCTCCGCTCCTGGGGGAGCATGGGGCCAACAGTGTGGTTTGCCTTCATATTAAGCATTCAGATGCTCGGGCAGTAGTGGTTTTGGTAGCAATCTGTGTTACATGGTGAGGTTGCCAGCCTCATGCACAACACCATACTAGTCGCATTGGACGACACACATGAGTGTGTGTGTGTGTGTGATAGCTGAGTGTGTGCTCTTGCAGTAGTGGTTTCGGTAGCAACCTGTGTTACATGGTGAGATTGCCAGCCCCACGCACAACACCTTACTAGTCGCATTGGATGACACGCATGAGTGCGTGCGTGTGTGATAGTTGAGGGTGTCAGGTAGTACACGTGGAAGGACTGTTTGTCAGGTGAGAGTATCATTATTTAACTATTATGATTTTAACCAGCCGTTGCTTTGTTTGCTTCTCCAGAATTAGCAATCGGGCACATGCTGGGTGTTTTGTTTTGTTTCGTTTCGTTATGTTCGCTAGTTTATTTGTTTAATGTTTGCTTTGTCACTGAATGGGTTGTAAAAATAAATATAGCCCCTGCCTCTAGAATCAAGAGTTTTATTGTTGTTCGGGTCGGTGCGAGTGTAAGCAGGAGAGTGATCACACATCACAACATAATCATCATCATCATCTCGCCCACCCTATCACACTGATATAACGCCCAATATTGCGTATATATTTTCTTGTATATAATCGAAAACTTTTTAACTTTTCTCCCAAGAGTGTGTCAAAGTAAAAGATAGATAGACTGGATATACTTGGACATTGTGTGCGCTGAGGATTTGTATTTGGATTGAGACAATCAATAAAACTACAAGTATTTTTTGTCAGTGTAAGTAAGAAAGACAGCTCGTCAGTGTGTTATATAGATCCAATCCTGACACGAAAAAGTAAGTTATGGACAACTAGCAGAGACAGGCGGGAAGATCCGTGACGGCCACAGAGATGTAGTGTTACACAAGGACGTTAAGATTATCACGGATATATATATATATATATATATATATATATATATATATATATATATATATATATATATATATATATATATATATATATATATATATATATATATATATATATATATATATATATATATATATATATATATATATATATATATACCTGTCACAAAAAGTAAGGGATATTGAATTTAAAAGTTATCCAAAGACAATATATTTCAAATTAGTTCATTTATTCCTTCGTACAAGTAAACTTGAGCATCATAACAAGACATTTGCGGTATAAGAAGTGTTATGGCTTTACTCACATGATTTTAGTCGCACTGGCAACCAAGGCGGGGTAGGTACTTCATTTTCACAAAAATATTCCAATATTTCTAAAAACGTGTAGGGCCACCGTTTGCCGCTAAACATGCATTGCAACGACGTCTCATACTGCAAATAAGCCTTCTGATGTTGTCTTGAGGAATTCTCTGCCACTCCTGCTGAAGGGCCTGGGCTAACTGCTGAAGAGTCTGTGGAGCGGCTGGACGTTGTTGGACGCGTCTATTCAGGAGGTCCCACAAATGCTCAATAGGAGACAGGTCGGGGGACATCGGCAGCCACGGTAACGTTCGGATATGCTGCATCTGAAGGTGATCTTGGACGACGCGAGCACGGTGAGGACGTGCATTGTCATCCTGGAAGATGAAATCTGGTCCGTGCCGTTGAGCAAATGGCACAACGATAGGCTCGATGATGTTGTCACGGTAGTAGAGCCCTGTGATATTGACCTGGCATATGTGAAGGTCGGTCCTGTCATTCATACAGATGCCTGCGCACACCATTACACTGCCACCTCCATAACGGTTGTGTGCAACAGTTGCAGGAGGCTGGTAATGCTCACCTCTTCGTCGCCAGACACGTATTCGACGATCATGAAAATCCAAAACGAAACGGGACTCATCAGAAAACATCACTGATGCCCACTGTTGATTGGTCCACCGATGATGACGTTGGCACCAATCCATTCTTGCTCGCCTGTGTTGTGATGACATGGGCAAAGTTACAAACGGTCTGCGTGAGGCCAGTTGCACTTGGTGCAAACGGTTTCGTACTGTCTGAGTTGAGACCCGGATCCCAGTGGTCTGTTGAAGGTGTTGCTGAAGATGAGTAGCATTTAGAGTCCGAGTTCTGAGGGCCTGAGTAACAAGAAGTTGATCTTGGCGGCGTGTAGTGACTCTTGGGCGGCCAGTCCGAGGCAGATCAGCCACTGTGCGGAAATTTTGATACCTGTTCCACAGTCTGCTGACAACTGACTGTGAAACATTGAGATTCCGAGCAACATCTACTTGCCGACTTCCGGTTTGCAACATGCCTATGCCTATCCATCTCTGCTGTTCTGTCAAACGTTCAATGACGAAGATAAGAAATTTTATCTGTTGCAGTCTTTTTATACCTGTCCATGGTGAGTACTGTTCATCAAACCCGAGATACACGCATTTTTATGAAAAAGAATAATGTGTGAACTTTACAGATGGGCCCCACCTCTGTTCTTGGGATTGGCTTACTCATCACGAGTCACCAGGTCAACATGATATTGCACGTGAGAGGGGAGAAGAGCGTGCTCGATATGTCCATACAACCATTAAATTACGAAATCCACTCTTTTGTAAAATAATACATACCATCTTAAAATGTCCCCTACTTTTTGTGACAGGTATATATAGCCAACATAACGAGAATGTTCTGAAAGAAGCCGGTGTGTAAAGGCAGCTGATTACCATATTAGAGGGAGACAACCCACTCTCTTCTGACATTACGAGAAGAGGAAAGTTGGAATATATTATAAGAACAGGAAAGACTGAAGACAAAAGAGATAGTAGAAATGATCGCCTACGCCAACTGATCTTGAAGGAGAGAGACAATCATGGACATAGAAGAATTGGAGTAGACAGTGAGAAGGTTGAAGAAGAAAATAAAATAATAGGAAACTCTTTACAGAGCGATACAACAGAAGGCAATCTGATCATCAGAAGCGGTTCCCCCATCGGACAAGTGTTTTGGCCCAGTATACTCCTTTACACTCTAAGGGGGGCGGGCCCACTTGGGTCATGACTCCCAAGTGTCCCAGCCTCCTGTTGTCGTGTATCGAAAATGAACCCATTTCACTTTGGTAGCAACTTTAAAATCCACAATTCCGCCAGCCGTGGAGGCAATTGTGAAAGTAACAAAGAGAAGACAAATTACTCCGTTCGTTCCATCGCACATCACAACTAGGGACAGACACAGACACTCCTGCGCGAAGCCGAAGAGGCTAGCCACTGCGCGCTAGCAACTGAAATTCCGTGCCTAACACCTCTTATAATACACACCGCCTGTTGCTCGTCAGTCACAACCCTTTCATCAGTACAATGAAAAAACTCAACGTACTGTGGACTTAAAAAATTCCTGGTGTTTTCTGTACCGCAGAGTTTACTGTCACGCTTTCCATAGCCCATTGCGGTTGTTCCACAGCCAGCACGATGCCTTTCCGGCAGTTTCACTAAACCTCTTCAGTGCCCTTGTTCTCGACTGTCCCCTCAGCCCCAACAGTTTCAATAAATCATACACTGATGCAGCCACGAGCCCTCTTGCGCCCACCTCAACAGCCATGACCCTTGCAGTGAACCCATCGTGTCTCAGATCCGCGGCCAGATCATTATACTTGGCCGCTTTGAACGAATGTTGCTCGTCCAATCTGGATTCAAAGGCACGGTCAGTTCAATCAGTATAACCTGAAGCGATGCTGAAGAATGCAGCACTATATCCGGCCGTCTCCGCGATTTTCTGATACTCTCTGGATATGCTCCTCGTCCAGGTAGGTCTACCGCCATCTCCCAGTCGTTTGCACAGTCAAGAAGAGATGGTAAACTGCTACCTGGTTTACTCGGTTTGGGGTGTGCTGACTTTCCTGCCCTCAGAAAGTATGTATTTGTGGTGCTCGGCCTGGCTTTGCTATTCGCCTTCATCCTTGCCAGGTCTATTGTCGCAGCAAGCTCATTTAGCACTTTGTTATGGCGCCAAGTGTATCGCCCTTGCCCTAATGACACCTTACACGCTGAGAGCACGTGTTCAAGTGTCTGCCTCCCCTGGCACAGGGGGCACTGCTCATCATCCGACTTTCCCCATCTCACAAGGTTTATGGCCGACGGCAGCAGGTCATACATTGATCTAACAACGAAGCTGAGCCTAAGAGGTGCCATATGCCATATATCATTCCATGTCAAGGACCTCTGCAGGGCTCCATCCCATGTAGTCCATTGGCCTTGTTGGGCCTGCTGCACTGCAAATAGATGAGTAGGTCGTGAGAAGCTTTGAAAGACAAGGAGGTGCAAGGTAAACTGAGACAAGCTTAGAGAACTGAAAAAGACAAAGAGATGAGGGGACAAAAAGGGGAAACGTTAGAAATATACATATCCCCCCCCCCCCACCCCCCCCCCCCCCCCCCCCCCCCCCCCCCCCCCCCCCCCACCACCCCCCCCCACCCCCCCGACCCCCCCCCCCCCCCCCCCCCCCGCCCCCCCCCCCAACGCCCCCCCCCCCCCCCCCCCCCCCCCCCCCCCCCCTCCCCCCCCCCCCCCCCCCCCCCCCCCCACCCCCCCCCCCCCCCCCCCCCACCCCCCCCCCCCCCCCCCCCCCCCCCCGATGAGAAATCTGCACTAAGGCATTCATACTCTTACAGTCGTGGTTTATTTAGTAAGGTTGTATATGATGATATTGCCAGCTTTATGCACTATCTCATAACAGTTGCCCCCTTCCAAACTGCCTCTCAGAGCAGTAGGCATAATGTTCCTTTGCCACCTTAGAGACCCGGGCAACTTCACGGGGCTCTTCAAGAACTTGCGAACTTATACACCGCAGCTCCACCTCCCCGCCCCCCCCCCCCCGCCCCCCGCCCCCCCCCACCCCCCCCCCCCCCCCCCCCTCAGTATCATACCACAGCGCGGTATTTTTTGTTTGTTTACGACTGCTTGTAGTCGTCTGAAATTGCGTGCATTAATGGCGCGATAAGGTGGCATCTTGTAGGCACACTTTAGCACTTCCGGTATGCGTATACGGCGCGAGTTCACGCCAGATGGATTGTGTTCCGTTCTGAGATCAGCTTCGATGTAGCTGGAAGACCTCCGACACTGATTGGGAGGCGCTCCACCCCGTGATATTTACTTCGGCATTTTGAGTGAGCTCTTGTAGTTCGTCACTGCAGCGCAAACAAATCTTATCTGTGACTCTCCTCTCTGTCTGTGGTGCTGGCATCAAGGTAACTTCCTACGCTGTTTCCACCTTCTGTTCTCCCCATGTCTTCTCCAATCTTTTGAGATTTTCTTTGTGACTTATAATTTATTATCTTTCTCGTCCTCCCGTATTCTGTATATATCTTTGTTATTTCTTCTGTGTTAGGTTTTTGTTTTGTTTTTGGTTAGTCTCTTCATTCTGTTCGTTGCGTTTTCTCATTGTTTCTAAGCTCTTATTTTTATATTTACCTTTTTTTCATTCGACTGTTGCCGTTAAGCGTAGTGAAGTTCTGATGTTTGTGTTCTTGAGCAAAGTCTGTCGCACTGGCTGCTGTGAGCGCATGCTGTTGTATGATGTCCATAATTTTATTTTTATGTTTTGCTTGTTATTCCAACCCCCCCAATAATGTTAATTTATTTTTATTTATCTCTGTCTGTCTGTCTCTGTCTGTCTCTCTCTGTCTCTCTCTCACTTTCTCTCTTTATTTTTCTTCGTTTTCTTTTCTTTGCCTCTCTTTGAAGTCCTTCTGTTTTCCCCATTCACAGCTGCCCATTCTGTCACTCCATGTACACAGATTTAATGTTAAGTTGTGTTCGCCGATCACGTGAGTTGGCGTTGTCGAAGCTGCCAGTCCTTCTCAGGGCAAACACTTTTAAGGGCTTCTTCATGCTAGCAGATAGATACTAGAAAATAAATACAGTATAGTTAAATAACAGGCACTCGTTGGACATAGAGGAGGACACCAAACAACAAACATAAGTAATAGGATTACCGGGAATCGAACCGACGACCATCCAAACGTCGCCATCGCCTTGCTGTGAAAGTAAATCGTGAAAAGACTAAAAGTTTTTCACGATAGATACTGCTAATCTTTTTCATGACTTAGTATGTATTAATGTTGCACTAGCTAGCAATCCTTTTAGGGCTACTCCGTGCTAACTGACAGAAACTAGCTGTTCTTTTCAGGGCTTAGTTTTTATCAACACTATACTTCAGTTAACAGAGTTCACTTATTTTTGAATTATAATTGCGCTCAGATATAACCGACTGATTTAAGTCTAGGTTGAAAGTGCGTGTCTCACCAAACCCCTCACCCAGTTTTAACTCTTCTACGTTAGCCAGATTTGCTTTTAGAAAATGATATATCAACGTTTTCTGGCAGTAAGTGGCTGGTACCGTTGCAATGATGAAGTATCCCTGCATGAGATGGAGAAGGCATAAGATCGAATCCAGCAGAGCTGATTGTACTTACGTGTACAAGCGTGCCTACTTTATAACTTTGTATTAGTTGTTTCCCCTCAGTCTATTACCAAAACTTGACACTTTATACGCTTTTGTTTACACTTAATACGCTCTTGTTTACACTTTATACGCTCTTGTTTACACTTTATACGCTCTTGTTGTCTGAATACCAGGTCGATAAATATTGCGTGCGCTGCCCATACCATTTTCTCTTTATGACCTCGAGGGATAACAGTTTTTTACTTCCAAATAACAGGCGCAAAGTTATCGCAAGTAAGTGTGGGCATTAAAAACAACTTTTCATGTGTTTTTTCAGGGTTATGGAGTCGGCCAAAACATTCTCCGACTCCTGAAATTTTGTAAGTCATACTCCCAACTCGACTAGTTTTTTTTTTTTTTTAACTAGTTATATGGAATAATATTTGCAACCGGACATTTTTTTTACCGACTGCATTAAAATACTACCGACTCCACGACTCTGACTTCACAGCCCTGTGTTTTTTCTATATTCTTCCACTTTGTATTCTGCTATTTCTGCATCGTTATCTGTCAAGGAACCACAACTAGATGTCAAATAAAAAGTTCGGTCTGCCATGCTCGTCATCGTCGCCAAACAATTTTTTGCTTACAAAAGTAGGTTCAGGCTGTACGTCATGTGCCCCTTCTTCAAGTCTTTCCATGTTTTCTGTCTACCTTTCAGGTGTTTCTCTGATACAGACGATCCGGTTAGCATTGTAGGTCTGTGATCAAAGTATCATGGAGGTTGCTTTAGGCCGTTGAATATTGAGTTAATAAAGAATGTTCATAATCCCTGTCCATGACTTGAGTGTTCTGGTTCTCATTCATTAGTAATAATCGTGCTTTAATTATTTGATATGCGAATGCGTGGTAAGTATAACCAACAAGTGAATATCTCAATGATCAACTTGATAAGTCCATCTTATTTGAGTCCACGAGGAAAACAGTTTTATTACGTAAAACAAACATATTTGACGACATCAGTTAATGTAGTTCATGGTAAGCATATATGACAAATTGAATACTTGCAAACATCCTATTATGGGTCCATGTCGTACTTGAAAAACTGTCAAACGAACATCATGGCTATATACTCGCGCTGCTGGGTTTCAGACAACCGGTAGTGAGCGCATGTGTCTTGACGAGACTGAATCAACTACTTAATCATTTATCTCTTCATCAATTACAATGGACTGACCCGTGTCCATACTTAAATACAACATAACTGTGCGGCACTCCATGCCCGACACTAGAAGAACATAAGGACACGTCAAAAAGGGGTACGGTAACCTAGTCACCAAGCGTGACCATATCGACGCTAACACGTCACGACTTGACCGTGCATTTCGCGTTCATCACTCCGTAAAGTATAAAGATCAATTTATATTAATTCCATTGACCCTAATCATGCGCACTGCCAATTTCAAGCAGACGCCATCAATAAAACTACCGTAACATTCCCTGCCCGCCGTGGGAAAAAAAAAATCTATTAGATAGATTTTTTTTACTACCTTACTCAATTATATAAAAAATTTAATAAAAACCCGACATATGGCCTACGATGTTCTTGTCTGGAACAGTGTCGTGGTCATGTCGATAATACATAAGTCATATAACATTATTAAACAAATGGGTGTCAACTGTCGCTAATAATTAGCTATTGAACTATTGAAGACTGTTGTGAGTGAGTAATGAAGTGTTAAGTAAAGAAAATTATTCTAACTAATTAAAATTGAACTAATTTGTGATAGTAAGTATGTAATGTATTAAATAATTAACATCTAATTAAAGAACCTAATAGATAGTGTCATAATAAAAGACATATGAGAAGTAAGGACAAATAAAGTAAAGAAAGAGAAAGGAAAAATAAAATATAAATTATTATAGTTATGTGTGTTTACACACTGACAAACAACATTTTTCTTTCTTATATAAGAATAAGTGTTCTTAGGTCAGTTTCTTGCGCTGATTTCAAATCTGAAATCCGTTTATCTCTATCACGTCGGGTTCTTAAGATATTTGTGAATAAATATATTTTTGGGAAACCGTTATTTGCTCCGTTTCATTTTTACTATATAACTTATTAAAAATTAATAAAAAGCAACATAATTCTACTTTTTATACTGCTAAAAGATGCATGACAAATGTTACGCGATTTTTCAAATAGTTACTGTATTTTGAAATAATTATGAGCAAAATATGGCTTCTAGAAGTTGTAGAAATTCGGCTGATCTGTTCTGTTACGTGTGCGGATATTTTACCGATCGTGTTCACCAGAAAAACTTTACACCATTACTAAAGAAAACATATGAACTTTATTTCGATTCGAAAGTTGATGAAGCAAATAAATCTTGGAAGCCAAATGCGATTTGTTCGATACATTGGCAGGTTGGTTACGAAAATCGCCGAAGCATAAGTCGATGCCTTTTGGAGTGCCAGTAATATGGCGTGAACATACAAATCACACTACTGATTGTTACTTCTGCTTGACAAATATCCATGGTTTCACTTTTAAAACTAGAAAGTCTGTGGTTTATCCAAATATTGAATCGGTTTCGAAACCAGTGCCTCATGATCCAATCACGTGTCCGATCCAAGTACCACCAGAACAATATCCGTTGGACGTAAATGAACCATCAGAAAGTGATAGTTTACCTGCTTTAAAAACTAATTCTGACTCAGACTACATACCGGTGAATGATGGTGTTTACTTAATTAACCATTCAGAACTTTCAGATCTAATACGTGATCTCGCTCTTACCAAAGGACAAGCGGAATTACTCGGTTCGCGACTCAAAGAATAGAATCTTTTAGCGCCCAATACTCTGATATCTAAATTTCGTCATAGACACAGAGAACTTGTTCAATACTTTGAGATGGATGATGACATTTGCTATTGCAAAGATGTAAACGGTCATGAGCACATAGTCAACGAATGGCGATTTTTCATCGATTCTTCCAAGACTAGTCTAAAAGCCGTCTTATTGCATAACATAAATTTTTTTTCATCAAATCCAGTCGCCTACTCTGTTCATATGAAAGAAACTTATGACAATATGGCTAAACGTTTGGAAAAAATAAAGTACCAATGGCGGATTTGTGGAGACCTAAAGGTCATTGCAATTCTCACGGGCATGCAGACTGGGTATACTAAATTTTGTTGCTTCCGATGTGAATGGGACAGCCGCAACAGACAGGAACATTATGCAAGAAAGGTGTGGCCTATCCGGGATCGTATGCAACTCGGGCATAAAAATGTAACACGCAAGCCATTAGTTAACAAAGACACCTTCATTTTACCACTGTTACATATAAAGTTGGGGCTCATCAAGAATTTTGTAAAAGCGTTAGATAAAACGAGCAAAGCTTTCACTTATCTTCGAGAAAAGTTTCCGCAAGATAGCGATGCAAAGATAAAGGAAGGTATCTTTGTAGGACCTCAGATTAGGAAAGTTATTGCAGACAAACAATTCGAGAACTTGTTACATGGTAGTGAACTTCGCGCATGAATGGCATTCAAATCGATCGTCGATAACTTTCTGGAAAATCACAAATCTGTCGACTATGTTGCATATTGTTAAGCAGTGCATAGATGCATACATAATTATGGGCTGTAACATGTCCCTCAAAATCCATTTGCTCGATTCGCATCTTAACTTTTTCCCTGACAACCTTGGCGAAGTCAGCGATAAACATGGAGAATGATTCCATCAAGATATCGCCGTAATGGAGTCACGTTATCAAGGACGGTGGAGTGTGACTATGCTTGCCGATTATTGTTGGATGCTTCATCGCGATGTACCCCATGCCATTCACCGACGAAAGTCGACTGCAAAGAAATTCAAGCCTACATAACTGTTATACTTCTTGTACGAATGATGTTGTAATACTGTATGCGTTGTTAAAAAACTTCAATTGCGTATTTCTAGAGATCCCGACCTGATAGAGAAAAACGGTTTGCAGATTTAAAAACAGCGCATTAAAATTGACCAGAAAAACATAGAAATGTTAGAGAAAGAAAAAAAAAGTTTTTTTTTGTTAGTCAGTGTTATTAGTGTCGTGTAATTACAACATAATTAACTTAATGATATAATGAAAGAAAATAACATATTAATAAATTTCATGTGAACATCTTAACTAAAACTATCTAATTTATACATAAAATATTTAGAGTATTTGCTTGTGTGATTTTTCTTTTTCATCATTTCTTTTTTTTGACATATTTTCTTCTCTTTTTATTTTTCTCATTATTTTTTTAATCACACTTCAATTTTATTATACTCTTCATTAATTTAATAACTATGAAACTTAATGTTGGATGTGATGATCCATCCGTCGATATGTCCCTTGCGAATCTATGGAAAGTTCATTAGAAATTTAATATTGTTCAACTAAACTTCGTTCCTGATTGAATATAAACTTGATCGTTTTGGGTTAGTCAATTTCTGTAACCAAACGTTATATGTCCAGCTTGGATTCATATCGTATTCAAGACCATATCGTAGTGAGTTAGAGAACGATTGGACACTAACCAAAGTCCAAACGTTAGAAACGACCATCGAACTTTGTTTCTTGCTGTCACGAATTTTCTTTTGGAAACTGAATATCTCGAACGATTGATTTCGAATTATTTGAAATGTTTTTCCATATAGAAGTGGTTCATATCAATTTTGTCGCAGGAATCAGTTAGAGTTTCAAAGTCGCTCTTGTTTAGCCGTTAATCGTTTAACTTGTAGACAATTCGTATTCGACTTCCGTTGGGTGTCTTGAAAGAGCATCCGCTAGAATGTTTTCTTTTCCGGGTATAGCTTCGATGATAAAGTCATATGGCTGAAGAAGAATCGCAAACCTGGCAAGTTTGGGGCTTTTGTGGTTTGAGCGTCGTAATGAAGCAACCGCCTTCTGGTCGGTTTGAATGATAAAAGGCGCTCCCAACAAGAATTTTTCCAACCTTGTGATTGCCCAAACAACGGCAAGCAACTCATTGTCAACAGTGGAGTATTTCGTTTCAGGCGATTTCAGTTTTCTTGAAATATACATAGTCGGATGAAGTATATCGTTGTGATATTGCATTAGGCAAGCTCTGATACCATAATTACTGGCATCTGTTCGAAGAAAGAACTGTTTGTGAATATCTGGCAACCGTAAAATTGGTGGCCTAGAGAAGATTGTCAAAATGTTATTAAATGTTCTGTCACAATCTGTTGTCCACGTAATTTTATTTGGTTTGTCTTTTTGCAATAGTGAAGACAAGATACTAGCTCATGCTGCATTGACTGAACATGAGTAGAACAATCAACGAGATTACTGTCTAACGTAGGCATGCGAAAATAACATACAGACAAAAAGACAAAGTATCATTGTAGACAAGATAACGAAATGTTATGGCAAAGAAAAGTTCATACTAATCAACCTATGTAAGAATAGATGAATAGAAAAGAAAAGGAATGATGACTGACTATGCTGAGTCATCAATGACATGAGATAAACAGTGTTATTGCAACATGTTATCTGCGTGACGCAGAATCAGGTACTAATTTCAACCTCAGAGAATGGTGGTGAAAATACACACCATTGTCACGCTCCATAACCAAACGAGCGTCTCTATTGTTACAGAAGGTAACCAACGCCTCACTATTCTGACCATTGAATGATGGCAGAAGACGTACAAACTTCACGTTTGCTGTATATTGAAAAAAATTACCGAGTGTCTGCCAGGTAGTTTCCTGTGGCAGATTTCGCACTAGAATGGTGCGAGAACATGCACCTTTTCCAATATATGTAGTCTTATTGTCACGAAACTGTGAACAATGAAGATATGTATTGCTAGTCATAGAAGAAGAATTGACCTTTCCTTTTTTCATACACGTGGTACTTTAATTAGCTGATGTATCATCCTGATTGAACTTAGGATGATACCTATCATTATATACGGCAGTAGATTTCATGCATGTCGTATAAAACTGCCTGTTAGGCAAAGGTAATACTTTGCTACGAGATTGATTTGTTTTAATCTTATTATCTAGGTTCATGTTAACCTTGAGAGTATTTCTATTTCTAGTAGAGTCATCTTTACTGTTGATCACCTTAACAGTTTTCTTAAGATCCGTCTCACCGAGATCCTGTCGCCAGGACTTATTGCCCGAATCGGCAGTATTATTCTTTCGAGAGAATGTATATCTCCCCCGGAATGATTTCTTAACCTCCACAGGTTGTGTTGAGATTTTAATATCGTCCTTATTACTTTTAATTAAATAGGTATCATCATCCTCCTCTGTTTCAAAGATGGTACAAAGACCAAAATTGGAAACGGCTGTGCCGCATGCATTCAATTTATTGGCATGTAATTGAGTCATAGCAATGACATTGTCCGTATTGGAATAAGGTTGCAAATATTTATTTTCCCATTCTGAGATTTCCTCATGTGTGCAGTCCTTGCTGCCATGGATACGTCCGACTGTTAAATCAGCAGTTGGACTCTGAAGTAAACATACTTTAACTTGACCTGAAAAAAATGGGGTGTTAATGTCAATTATTGCTGTGGGATAATATTCAATGGTCCCACCAAAAGTTATGCAAAGTACAAACTCATTAGTAGCATAGCGAGGATGTACTAGTGATTGCCGGATGCCGATCGTGGTTGAACCGGAATCTCTTAAAACTGAAATTATGTTTCCATTGAATAGTCCTTTATTAAAAATCAGTGTCCCAGTTCCATCATTTGCAGTGAGACTAATTGCAGGAATAGTCTGTGTAATTCTCATAGGCAATTGGCTGGACTTCTGAAAAATAGCATGGCATTGTGGACAAACAGTTGCCACATTATTATCAATAACACAACATGACGAAGATGAATGCGTTGGAATATCACTATTATGAACAATTGGGGTTGCATTGTTAGTCAATGCTGCCCCTGCAGTATGATCAACTTTATTTTGATTTCTGGAGGTAGAACGTTGTCTGTTATGACTACCTGAATGATCATTATTATTATTATTACCTCAGCCATTAAAACTCTTATTTCTTATTCTGTAATTGTTATTACCATTATTATGCCACTTGTTATTACTATTATTGGCATTACCATTAAATGATTTGTTCCAATTTGATTTGTTTTGATAACTATTGTTGTATCTAAACTGAGGTGACTGGTTTCTAAACTGTTGTCTACCCCGGTTAAAATTCCCATTATTGTAAGAATTATTTAGTCCTTGATAATCATTGTAATTATTTCTTCTATTTGAAAAATTTATGTCAAGGCTCTGAGCTCTTGATCTTTCAAAACCATGATATGCCATGTTGGAGGCAACTGGAAGTGGTTCCCTTACTTGTGTATTGGATATGCTACTATTGGGATGAGCAGTGCAGTAATTTAATGCCATTTTTTCTAGTTCCTCTAAAGTCGGAGGTTTACGTTCCTGTAAGAACGAAAAGAATGGTGAACTTACAGAAGATAGGACCTTATCCCTAAGGATTAAATCAACCAACTTGTCATAAGATTTTTCCACACCAGCAAGTTCGACCCATCTGTTGAATGTATTGCATATATTCGCAACGAACCCTGTAAAGTCTTTATTTGATTCTGGCAGAAGAGTTTTAAATTTAATCCTACATCCCTCCTTGTCCAAATGAAATCGACGTAGTAATAAAGCCTTAATGGCATCATAATCTCCAGCTATTGTTGGATCAACATTCTGAACTGCGCTTGCAGGTGCACCATCTAAAAATTCACTAAGTTTTAGTGCCCATGCACTTTTATCTAATTTATTAACCTCACAAATCTTCTCAAAACGTAAAAGCCAGGCAGATAAATCATCAACATTCAATCTGAATGTCGGTAATTTGAAGTGATAATTGCTTCTAGTTTGGTTAGGTGCAGACATATTTTGGGAATTATCACTATGGCTAACAGTAGCATTTTGTGCCTGTAATTTCGCTGTTTCCAACCTGATAAGTGCCAACTCTTTATCTTGTTGTCTTATAATTTCATCTTGCTTCCTTTTATTTTCCTCAATTTCTCTTATTCTGTTCTCTTTTTCATTCTCTTCCCTTTCCTGTTTTGCTATCCTTCTTGCTTCTTTTGCCTCAAGTTCTTCTTCTTGACGCTTCAATTCAGCTCTTCTCTCAAGTTCCTCCTGTTTAGCTATAGCTTTTTGTTCTTCTAATTTGGCCTCATGTTTCGCAAGTTCCGCCACTGCGTATGCTTCTAGAACTTCTCCTCTTTTTCCAAAATCTTTACCAATTTTAACAAAATGGTCTAACGTAAGCATTTTGTAATTTAATAATCTATTTATTTAATCAACTATCTGTATTAATCAACAATATATATTACCATCAATTACCTATGTGTGCCGAGTGGCCAACGTAGTATTATGAATAGATTAATGTACCAAGTATTATACACTATGCTTATTATATTCAAGGCAAACCCTCACTTTATAAGTATTTATCCATATATAATGCTATCATGCCCTAGTCATGATGCATAAAATGCATAAGCAATCATGAATTGGACTAATACTGCAAACTGTTGCAATTAATTCATCAAGTCCATTTTCTTTTTGAAAATTAATTAAAATATTTATATTGTATTATTACCTAATTAATTTACATTATTATTATTATTACATACTCAATTTATAAGTTAATAAATACGAGACAATTAGTCAACTAAAATGTTACAAGACATTAGCACATCACAATTGACGAATGCAAACGAAAAAATGATTATATTGAAACAAGCAAAAATCGGAAGTACATGCTAAGAAGAAAAACTAAATCTAGGTTACAACACATACACGTTAAATGATGACGTCACAGGACTCATAACTGACAAATATTTTACAATTATAAAATAAATGATAGACAGATTAGAATGAACGGGATAGTTTACAAACAAGTTACGAAATGAATAAAATGAAACTCAATACAGCAAAATTACTACAAATATAACATTACTTTACAACTAAAACATCTAAGGTCGAATAACTTCAGGAGCAAACGCAGTATGGTGCTGGCAAATCTCAGCAGATGCTTTGCAAATGCAATTACTCAACTAATCCCTATTAGAACGGTTTTTAGATCTACTGACCATCTGAAAAGAGGTATTAGTCGATCTAAAAACTCCCAAATCCAACCGCCCGCTTATACAAATAACAAATAGACAATCAATGACAAACGAAACATAGAACAATTAATTGCAAATAACATGCCCGAATAAAATGAAGTGGACTACACCTAGTTTTGATGAACCGATAAAGGTTTCAACATTCACTTATCTTTTTGCGCCCAGTGATCTTCTTCAGTTAATACCAGTATGCGTCAACGGCCAACTAGGTACAGTGAGCTGAACTTCATCGTTTTGACGGGGTTTCCTCTTGATATTCTTCTTACAGCGATGCTTGTAGCAGGACATTAGATTTGACTTTCGTAAGGCTGCCAACGGTTGTCATTGACTCGGTCGAAAAGGATGATGACGTATATTTGACCTCTAGTCACGTGCAGTGTCTCGTAAAGTCATGTGAACGTATTGTAAACGTAAACAATCGTGTTGCGAAGAAATTTGTCGCTAGATCTAACCTGATGAAGGAGAAGATTTTCATATCCCCGAACTGGCCTACCAGTTCTCTGATACAGACCGATCCGGTTAGCATTGTAGGTCTGTGATCAAAGTATCATGGAGGTTGCTTTAGGCCGTTGAATATTGAGTTAATAAAGAATGTTCATAATCCCTGTCCATGACTTGAGTGTTCTGGTTCTCATTCATTAGTAATAATCGTGCTTTAATTATTTGATATGCGAATGCATGGTAAGTATAACCAACAAGTGAATATCTCAATGATCAACTTGATAAGTCCATCTTATTTGAGTCCACGAGGAAAACAGTTTTATTACGTAAAACAAACATATTTGACGACATCAGTTAATGTAGTTCATGGTAAGCATATATGACAAATTGAATACTTGCAAACATCCTATTATGGGTCAATGTCGTACTTGAAAAACTGTCAAACGAACATCATGGCTATATACTCGCGCTGCTGGGTTTCAGACAACCGGTAGTGAGCGCATGTGTCTTGACGAGACTGAATCAACTACTTAATCATTTATCTCTTCATCAATTACAATGGACTGACCCGTGTCCATACTTAAATACAACATAACTGTGCGGCACTCCATGCCCGACACTAGAAGAACATAAGGACACGTCTTTACAGCTCGACGGTCATACAAAAAGGGGTACGGTAACTTAGTCACCAAGCGTGACCATATCGACGCTAACACGTCACGACTTGACCGTGCATTTCGCGTTCATCACTCCGTAAAGTATAAAGATCAATTTATATTAATTCCATTGACCCTAATCATGCGCACTGCCAATTTCTAGCAGACGCCATCAATAAAACTACCGTAACAGTCCCCATGTTCCATCTCCGTGTGTTTCTCCGTCTTTCTTTTTTTTTATTTTATTATCACCAACAAGGACTTTTTACTGTATATTTTCCCCGCATATATTAATTTCTTTGTAGAGTGGTACGGCTCCTCATTTAGTCATAGCTTCCTCTGTCTTTCATGCCAACTTGTCAATATATTCCCTCTTATCTCATCAGATACATTTTTGCTTGCTTCTGTGAATTGTTCATCAGTTTTGGCTCAGAAACGTCTGGTTATGCTTTAATGTTTTGTTTACCTCCTTTATGTTTTGTTTACCTCCTTTATGTTTTGTTTACCTCCTTTATGTTTTGTTTACCTTTATGTTTTGTTTACCTCCTTTATGTTTTGCTTACCTCCTTTATGTTTTGAATGTGTCTACTGTTATCACCATTTTAAATTAGCGTTCTCTTTGTTTTTCCAAGAACGTCTCCGCGTGCCTCAGACCATATATTTGTTTTAAACTGCAGCTGATATATCCTTATCATTTTCGAATATCATTCTTATAATACAGGGTGTCCATAAAAGATTGTACCCTTTTCAAAAAATGTATTCTCGGCCCCATGACGCGGTTCGAGGATTCTTTTTATCACAAAAGTAAGATAATCTCTGCAAGTTTTTAAGCATACCTTACAAAGAATTTAAAAAGTGCGCATGCGCGCAGTAGGTATTTCAATTGAAACTTTCGCAGTTGAGTTGCAACCGGTAATTGTTACATATCTCTATTCATACTGGTCAAGTAGGTGAAAAAAAAAAGAAATAGGTACATTCTTTTTTAGTCTTTGTAAGAGATTATCTTACTTTTGTGATAGAAAGCATCCTCGTACCACATCATGGGGCCGATAATAAATATTTTGAAAAGGGTACAATCTTTTATGGACACCCTGTATATTGTTTGTTTAACGTGGACCCCAATGATAACCACTTTTGGTTGAAAGGGCGGGTCTTTGCCAATATGTCTTTTTAAATCCTCTGTAATTTTACATCAGATTATATGTAACTTTTCCTTATGTCCTGTGTAACTTTAAAGATGGTGTAACTGTTCGTTGCACTCTGCGTAACTTTACTTCATAGCCTGTTTAACATTTTTCTTTATATTCTGCATTACTTTATATCCCATGTAACGTTAGTCTATGTAACTTTTCCTTATATACTGCATAATTGTATGCCCAAGTGTAACTTTACTACGTAGCTTCTTATATATGTGTATATCTTGCATAACTTTACTGCGTAGCTTCTTTTATATATATATATATATATATATATATATATATATATATATATATATATATATATATATATATATATATATATATATATATATATATATATATATATATATATATATATATATATATATATATATATATATATGTGTGTGTGTGTGTGTATATCTTGCATAACTTTACTACATAGCTTCTTATATATATATATATATATATATATATATATATATATATATATATATATATATATATATATATCTTGAAATTAATATAGAAAAAGCAAGATATTGGTGAATAGCCATAAGAAACATGTTCCAACCAACATTATGTTAATGGGCAAACGTTAGAAGAAGTTAACACCTTTAAATATCTGGGGTCCACTATATGTAGTGATGGAAGATCAAGTAAAGAAATCAAGATAAGACTTGCCATGACAAGGCTGAATGTGATCTGGAAAAGTAACATCAGTTTTCCTGTGAAGATCAAATTATACAAATCACTTGTACTATCTATTCTCTTGTATGGGTGTGAGGGCTGGACACTCACTGCAGATACGGAGCGAAGGATTCAGGCTTCCGAGTATAAATGTTATAGAAGAATTTTGCGCATTTGCTATAAAGAGCACAAAACAAATGTCTATGTTAGAGAAAAAATAAACACCTATGCAGGCGACCATGAACCACTTTTGTCAGTAGTGTAACGTTGAAAGCTCGCCTGGTTTGGGCATGTAACTCGTCACGACTCCCTTTCGAAAACAATCCTCCAAGGAACAGTCGAAGGTAAACGGAGAAGAGGAAGGCAAAGAAAATCCTGGGCTGATAACATCAAAGAATGGGCAGGGCACGGTTTCTCCACACTTGTACGCATTGCTGAGAATAGAGAGCAGTGGAGGACCCTGTCTGCTGATGCTTCCACCATGGCACCCCTACGACCCATGACGGGTTACGGGTTGAGATGATGAGATATCTTGCATAACGTTACTACGTAGCTTCTTATATATATATATGTATATCTTGCATAACTTTACATTCTGTGTACTTTTAACTCATTGTTATTTTATTTCGCCCGTATCGATCCCAGTATTCGACTTTGGAGAGCAACGAATACGTCCACTGCGCTCTGTTGAGCATATCCTAAAAGCCGACCAATCAGGTATGTATATGGGGCTATCTACTTCATCAGGTATAAACACATTACTACAGAAATCACCACAACAAAAGAACAAAATCCACTTAAATCAGATTTTCTGCAAGACTACGACATGCAGTGATAGTCCATCCTCCATAAGGTAGGCAAGACTACGACATGCGCAGTGATAGTCCATCCTCCATAAGGTAGGCAAGACTACGACATGCGCAGTGATAGTCCATCCTCCATAAGGTAGGCAAGACTACGACATGCGCAGTGATAGTCCATCCTCCATAAGGTAGGCAAAAATACATAAGATGGGAATGAGAAGAAGAAGCAGGTAAAAACATGTTTTACAATTTACCTGTTATTCACAACAGTGCTAGAGCGTTGAGACTTATTACACTGATAGTATGGAGCCTATTATACTCACTGTCCGCAGAAAAAAATGTAACATAGTTTGCGTTTGGACAATGGAATCTGGTTAAGAGCTGGTTGCGTCACCGTTTTAAAACTTTGTACTGCACAGCGTTAGATCTGATATGCGACCGCACCTCTTGACTAGCAAAGTAAAGTAATAAGATGCGATGGTCAACAGTTTCATGAGTGTAAGTACATAGCTGCGCTCTGGAGTGTGTTGTGGTTGGATTCTGTTTAAGTGGTTGTTGAATGGTATATGTTGTGTTCGAAGCCAAAATAAAATGGTGCTTTGATCCCTCCTTGTTGTTTTGTTGTTGTTGTTGTTGTTGTTGTTGTTGTTGTTTAACTAAGGCTGCTGAGCTCCTTGCTCTTTAGCAGCCAATACCAAGTTGGTATTATCTACACTGTAGATCTCGGCTTTTCCTGTGGCTTTTCTGCTATTCAAAAACGTGTTGAGTTGAATACATAAGCTCCAGATTCTTCAGCTTGGCTTGCATTTAAATGATCGCCACATCTGGTCCCAAGCTAGAAGTCTGCTTCGTCTGCAAATTGTAACGCTTTCACGTTGATATAAAAGCTTACTGTATTATTACCCGCCTTCTTCAATGAAACGTGTGCTGCATTTCTAAGAAAAACATTGAGACGTACTGCGTAATGACCTAAATTAATCCTAACATTAATTATATTACGTTACCAAAACGAACGAACAGATGGACAAAAGGATAGCGAGAGGGGAGGGCTGAAAATCAGGAACGCATGCAACACGCGACGCGCGATATACAAATGCTGGCATCACGCGTGTAAGTCTACAAGCACTAACTTTTTCAGACGGACAGTGATAAAATACACTACCCTTTCCCAGAGTTAGGTTTATAAATCATAACAAACTCTTATTAGAAAAGACAACATTAGATGGGTTTACGTTTGAACACATAACAGTACCCAGACAGCACATCTTCGAAACAGGAGGTAGAAGAAATTGCATATTTTGAACGCAGCCACGTAGCTCCTTTAAATTAGTATTTTTGGGTTCCTTAGGGCTTGCTGACAAATAATATGTAAAACGTTACGCAAATAGTCCAGGAATTAATAAATTATACCCAAAATAAAATATTGGGGGTGCCTGACAGCATAAAATCATTTCTGCTCATAAGATTTTTTTTTTAACGTGTTTGAAAAAAATTTACGTTACAGAAATAGCCTACCATGTAAACTCCAAATTGATTGGAGCGCAACAAATGAAAGCCTAACCACGATTGGTCGGGCTATAAATACTATCTTGGTTGTTAGGGGAGACGGGAAAAGATAACATTTTTTCAAACACTTGTCGAAACGTGGCTCATTGGCCAGTCTCGCTGATATACACACTTGGGAGCGTTAGTTCGAAACCACTTGTTTAAATACACTTGATAAAGCATCAGTGCGTTGAAGCCAGCTTATATTTGGCTCAATAAAAGCCTGGAAGATAAGCAGATGGAAATTTGTGCCAGTTTGTGCCAGAATTCATTGCTAATCAACGTATCTGTGTTATTCGTATGAATTGTGGGACAGTGGTCTTGATGGTACTGAGCAGCATCTGGTCAGAGATTTGCTGAATCCAGAGTCGGACAGCATACTCCTTGGTCTTTTTAGCTATCAGTGAGGTGTCTCCTGAGCCCAGAGGAGAATTCGAGCAGAGGAGTCCTTTCCTGCCGCCATCACTCAAGATAAGCAGAGTTGGCCAGCTGAGCTCAACATTATGTCCCCTCATCTTGAACTGACTTTTTAAAATTAACATTAAGAGGGGAATTTACTTGTCTTAAAATCATGAACTGTGAACATCTCCAATACTGGTCCCTAAAGACAAACTATTGAAGTCATGATGACAAATACCAACAGAGCTTGAACAAAACAAAACCAGTATTACCTCATTTTACCACTACACAAATGACACCCATAGAACATTTGTAATAATATATGTCACTACAATATTCATATTAAATACATTCTGTACATAACTTGTAATTTAAATTGATTGTGATTCCTGGTTCCCTTGTAGTTGAATCAGGACACATATTCATTCATGCCAGTAATGAATACATATTGTTATTTGAAAGTTTATCAGTGACTTTTTTTAAGATATCTTTGTAGAGTGTTATATGTATGTGAGTGTCACAGTGTTGTCAAGAGTAGTGGATTAAATTAAATTGTTTATCTGTCTGTTGTTGTGACTTACACTTCACCATACTCATACCCTAGACACATAACGTAGCATCACACTATTCCAGAATAATTCTGACTGAGATATATAGATATGTGGTAGCAAGTAAGGTTATCTATAATACACTACTCTTAATAGATATAGATACCTTCACAGCTGATCTCAGTCAGTACACTAAGTTCCCTATAAGTATTTATAACATCCCACTTCACCACATATATTGGGGTCTCGCTCTTGGGATTTTGAATCTTTCCCTATTAAAAATATTGGGGGTAATTCACTTCAGGGAATATAAGAATTAAAAGGTATCCTTGGGTGGAATTAAATAAGGTTGAGCTCACGGTGCCTGTGTTGTCCATTAGAGATTGAATTGTTGGTTAGACATTATATAAAGTTACCTGATAGACAATGGCGGACCTGGCCAAATTTCGATCTGCTGCGGTTCAGACTGCAAAAGAGTTAGGATTAGATGGGCAAGTTATGGTTGCCTATGTTACTACGGAATGTGACAAATTTATTGAACGCGAAGAAAGAAGGTTTGAAGCCGAAAGAAAGTTAGAGGCTGACAAGGAAATTAAGAGGTTGCAGATTGAGGCTGAGGCTAAGAAATTGGAGGCAGAAAGAGAAGACAAAAGATTAGCTGCAGAAAGAGAAGCCGAGGAAAGAAGACAGGCTGCAGAAAGGGAAGAGAAGAAATTAGCTGCAGAAAGAGAAGAGAAGAAATTAGCTGCAGAAAGAGAAGAAAGAAAATTAGCTGCAGAAAGGGAAGCAGAAGATAAAAGATTACAAAGGGAACATGAGTTACGACTAAGGGAGTTTGAGTTTCAGGGCCATGCTCCTGAAAATGGTGCCAGTCCCTTTGCCTCTGATGCTACGGTTACTCAGGGAGCCTCAATCTCAGCTATGAATTTTCATTTAGATCATTTTGTTGAGAAAGACGATGATATTGAGAGCTATATAAATAGGTATGAGCTATTAGCTACCACGTATGGGTTGGAGAGAGAAAGGTGGAGCTTAAAGTTATCTCAGGGACTTCGTGGGGCAGCTTATGAAGTTTTTGCAAAAATGAGCAGAGGTGATCAGGAAAATTATGACATGCTAAAGCAGGCTCTTTTGTTAAGGTATGAAAAGAATGCAGAGTTTTACAGGAAAAAATTTAGGAATGCTAAACTACTGTCAGGTGAAACCTATCACCAGTTCTCTGCACGAATAGAGACATACTTGGAGAAATGGACTTCTCTGGGGAAAACCCAAGATCTTAAGGAAATGGTCCTTATAGAGCAACTAAGAGAGTCCATGGCTCCAGACCTGAGAAAGTTTCTCATGGAACAAGGTGCAGAGAGGCTGGGTGAGTTGCTAAATGTTGCTGAAAGGTATCAAGCAGCTCAAGCAGAGGTAACAGGTAATAAAAAGAAACAAGTGGATAACTTTAGGGCACCACAGAACTTCAATAAATTTGATCCTAGGGATCAAAATAAAGGTAAGCACCAATTTGATAGGCCACGGTATGAAAATAAAAATAAATTCCCACAATTCGATGAAAGGAAATATAATGAAAGAAAATCTTTCAACCAAGGAAAAAGGTGGTGTAAGAATTGTCAGATGGACAATCATGACACTGACCATTGCAGAAGGAAACCTGTGTATATGGCAACCCTTCAGGTCAGGTCGACCTCAAGACAGGAGGAGGATATTATGTTAGATACCACTCCAGAAGAGATGAGGAAGGCACAGGCTGGGGATAAAACACTCAAGCCTTGTTTCAGAAAATTGTCAACTTGTCATACAACTCCAGGCAAGGGAGACTTTTACATGAAAAACAAGTTGATGTATAGGAAGACTGGAGCTAGATCCCATGGTCACGGACAGCTGGTTCTTCCAAAGAGATATAGGACAGAATTAATAAGGAGTCTACATGTGAAACCAGATGGGGACCATGAGAAAATAGGTACCATCATTCAAAAGGTGGCTCACAATTATTATTGGCCCAAAGCAAGATGGGACATTGAGAACTTTGTAGAAAGGTGTAGTATAGCACATGAGGGAACACCCACAAGTGGGAACATGGATCAGGACCTGGACACGCCACGGGGCAAAATTAGGCCTGAGAATAAAAAGAGATATAAATTTGATAAAGTGGACCAAATGGAATGGGAAGCCCCTTTTCACGGACAAGCTTCACTTAACTGTTTTACAATGGCCACTATGCGGAGAGTGCAAAAGGATGTCTTACCCCAGGATAAGCCGACAATCCCTCAATCGGACTTAACCAAACTGGAGGAAGAAGATGTAGAGAGGAAATCTCTCATCAAGAATTTTAAGAGGGGAGAAAGCCCCAAAAGAAAAATTGGTAGCGGTCGTTTTGTGAATGATAATTCTGGGAGGAAAAATCATCACTATAAAGCTTCAAGTGGAAGAGACCATACCGGTGCATGGACAAATAGGTCCACACAATTAAAGGTCCATATGTAGCTTTGTAAAGAACGTGGACTGATGAAAAGGCAGAGGAAAACATTACATCTTCATACCAATATGTGAATGAGCTGACCACTCGTTTAAAAACTGGCTGGAAACTTGCCAATGAAAATTTGAAACAAGCCAGGAAGAAACATGCTGCCTATTATAACAGGAAGGCGAAAGACAGAGATTTGGCTGTGGGAGAGAAGGTACTGCTTCTTTTGCCCGGGAGTCAGAATAAGTTACAAATTGGATGGCAGGGTCCATATACAGTTCTAGAGAAGGTGTCTAGAACAAATTATAAGATAGATAAGAAGGGGAAAGAAAAAATCTATCATGTGAATCTCCTGAAGAAATATTTGGAAAGAGAACATCAGGAAGAGACACACTTGTTGACCTTGTCCATCGCCATGGAGATGAAAAAGGAACCACTTTCATCATTTGAATATCCATTACACCCCTGTGAGACAGCAGCACAGGTGAAAATCAGTACACATTTAACGAAAACTCAGAAAGAGAGAGTGCAACAGGTTCTAAATAATCATGCAGAGGTGTTAACAGACCGACCAGGGCATACCAACCTATTGGAATATGATATGAAACTCATAGACTCCACACCTGTCTGTATGAAACCATATTCGATTCCGTTTGCTAAGGAAAAAGCTTTGAAGGAAGAGATAGACTATCTATTGAAAGAAGGAATTATTTCGCACAGTGAGTCTTCGTATAGTTCCGGTGTTGTACTCTTAAGGAAGCCCTCTGGAGAACATAGACTCTGTATAGATTACAGGAGACTGAATGCTATTACAGAAGGACAGGTGGATCCATTGCCGGATACAAATCAGCTGTTTGCCAGGCTAAATAAAGCTAAATATTTCTCAAAAGTGGATCTGAGTAAAGGATACTATCAGATTCCAGTAAAGCCTGAGGTTAGACCATACCTAGCTTTCAGTACCTCAGAAGGACACTATGAGTTTAATAGATTGCCATTTGGATTGAAGAATGCACCTAGTGTCTTCTCTAGAATGATGAGAAAATTATTGGATCCTCTGAATAATCCCTGTATAACAAATTTTATGGATGATATCCTTATAGCAACAGAAACATTTGAGGAACACATTGACTCTCTGAACATGCTGTTTGATCGACTTAGGGAGGCAAATTTAACAGCCCGTCCAACCAAATGTTGCGTTGGATGTAAAGAATTGGAATTTTTGGGACACACAGTTTATCAGGGAAACATGACCCCTGACCCAAAGAACTTAGAGAAACTACAGAAAGCCCCGAGACCACAAACCAAGAAGGACGTGAGATCCTTTGTCTCATTATGTGGTTTCTACCAGAAGTATATCAAAAACTGTAATTCCATATGTGCACCTTTAACGGAATTGACACGTAAAGGACTTCCAGATCGCATTACATGGACACCACAATGTGAAATGACTTACCAAGAATTGAAGGAAAAGCTCACAAGTAAACCCATTTTGAAATTACCTGACTTAAGTCAAGAATTCATAGTAAGGACGGATGCAAGTAATATTGGGTTAGGTGCAACTTTACTACAGAAATCAGATGCATTGGATGGGGAATTAAGCCCAGTGGCATATGCTAGCAGAAAGTTGAATAAAGCTGAAATCAACTACTCAACTAGCGAAAAAGAATGTCTTGCAGTAATATGGGCAATAAAGAAATTCAATATTTATCTATATGGGAAGGCATTTAAGTTGCAAACTGACCACAAACCTTTATCGTTCTTAGCACAGGCTAAGCATGAGAACTCTAGGTTACTCCGATGGTCTTTGCTTCTGGCTCCATATAATTTTAGCATTGAATATATATCTGGAAAAACCAATCTGGGAGCGGATTTTTTAAGCCGCCATCCGTGTGATGAGAATCACCGTAAACCCCAGAAATAATAATAAATTTCTATATGTGTATATAGAATAAAGGACTGACATATAATGTCTGTTTTAAGAGGGGAGGTGTCATGAAATATTCTAATCCACATATATAAATTATTAGGTAAATATGAAGCCTAACAAATAAAATTAATAAAGAGAAGAGCAATGGTAAAATAACAGTGCTGTCACAAAGAATGTACTCGAAATCCCCCTTGTTTTCTGCTTCGTCTGCAAATTGTAACGCTTTCACGTTGATATAAAAGCTTACTGTATTATTACCCGCCTTCTTCAATGAAACGTGTGCTGCATTTCTAAGAAAAAACATTGAGACGTACTGCGTAATGACCTAAATTAATCCTAACATTAATTATATTACGTTACCAAAACGAACGAACAGATGGACAAAAGGATAGCGAGAGGGGAGGGCTGAAAATCAGGAACGCATGCAACACGCGACGCGCGATATACAAATGCTGGCATCACGCGTGTAAGTCTACAAGCACTAACTTTTTCAGACGGACAGTGATAAAATACACTACCCTTTCCCAGAGTTAGGTTTATAAATCATAACAAACTCTTATTAGAAAAGACAACATTAGATGGGTTTACGTTTGAACACATAACAGTACCCAGACAGCACATCTTCGAAACAGGAGGTAGAAGAAATTGCATATTTTGAACGCAGCCACGTAGCTCCTTTAAATTAGTATTTTTGGGTTCCTTAGGGCTTGCTGACAAATAATATGTAAAACGTTACGCAAATAGTCCAGGAATTAATAAATTATACCCAAAAAAAAAATATTGGGGGTGCCTGACAGCATAAAATCATTTCTGCTCATAAGATTTTTTTTTTAACGTGTTTGAAAAAAATTTACGTTACAGAAATAGCCTACCATGTAAACTCCAAATTGATTGGAGCGCAACAAATGAAAGCCTAACCACGATTGGTCGGGCTATAAATACTATCTTGGTTGTTAGGGGAGACGGGAAAAGATAACATTTTTTCAAACACTTGTCGAAACGTGGCTCATTGGCCAGTCTCGCTGATATACACACTTGGGAGCGTTAGTTCGAAACCACTTGTTTAAATACACTTGATAAAGCATCAGTGCGTTGAAGCCAGCTTATATTTGGCTCAATAAAAGCCTGGAAGATAAGCAGATGGAAATTTGTGCCAGTTTGTGCCAGAATTCATTGCTAATCAACGTATCTGTGTTATTCGTATGAATTGTGGGACAGTGGTCTTGATGGTACTGAGCAGCATCTGGTCAGAGATTTGCTGAATCCAGAGTCGGACAGCATACTCCTTGGTCTTTTTAGCTATCAGTGAGGTGTCTCCTGAGCCCAGAGGAGAATTCGAGCAGAGGAGTCCTTTCCTGCCGCCATCACTCAAGATAAGCAGAGTTGGCCAGCTGAGCTCAACATTATGTCCCCTCATCTTGAACTGACTTTTTAAAATTAACATTAAGAGGGGAATTTACTTGTCTTAAAATCATGAACTGTGAACATCTCCAATACTGGTCCCTAAAGACAAACTATTGAAGTCATGATGACAAATACCAACAGAGCTTGAACAAAACAAAACCAGTATTACCTCATTTTACCACTACACAAATGACACCCATAGAACATTTGTAATAATATATGTCACTACAATATTCATATTAAATACATTCTGTACATAACTTGTAATTTAAATTGATTGTGATTCCTGGTTCCCTTGTAGTTGAATCAGGACACATATTCATTCATGCCAGTAATGAATACATATTGTTATTTGAAAGTTTATCAGTGACTTTTTTTAAGATATCTTTGTAGAGTGTTATATGTATGTGAGTGTCACAGTGTTGTCAAGAGTAGTGGATTAAATTAAATTGTTTATCTGTCTGTTGTTGTGACTTACACTTCACCATACTCATACCCTAGACACATAACGTAGCATCACACTATTCCAGAATAATTCTGACTGAGATATATAGATATGTGGTAGCAAGTAAGGTTATCTATAATACACTACTCTTAATAGATATAGATACCTTCACAGCTGATCTCAGTCAGTACACTAAGTTCCCTATAAGTATTTATAACATCCCACTTCACCACAGTGGCATACTGTGCATTCCCCGCCATCCAATGGGGCGCTCCAACTATGCAGAGCTAAAATACTGTACTCTGATTCTAGGCTTTCCCAAGGAATCGTAACGTCCTGCATATAGCCACTTCTGAGCTTCCCCTGCCTATCACTGGGCCCACAGTTAGATCATCCTGCATGCAGTCAACCAAGTCAAAGAATTACTCCTGGGGCAAGTGACTTTTCCAAGCTTAATGTGCAATGCTAGGTTCTCAACAAGTTTCACCACAGAGGGAATCCCTGAAAGTGTGTGGATGATTTCAAGAGTCAAGGAGGATGTAATTAGCCTCACACACATAGGTTCACTTTCACGTATGTATACTGTAGCATTGTGCATAGCTGGTGATCATATAAGGATGACTCCAGGTATGCCTCCATGCACATCCCTCCTTGTAAGATGGCTGATGTTGTCATTAGAATCAAGGCCGGACAAATGTCTGTAAACCTTTCTGTCGGTGTGTCCCATCGCCTATCTGCTCAGCCAAGTTTCTTTGTTTGTTGTTCGTATGAGTTGTTTAACTGTTTGAAGGGTTGTTGCTGTGGGGTTGTTCTTGTCTTGCTTCCTTCTCTGCCAGTTTGTCTGCTCTGACATTACCAAATTTTAGTTACTATGCAGCAGCTGAGTTTCAATACACGGGATGGTCAGTATTTAGAGGCGATCGTTAAATACTCTGACAACAGGTACTTCCTTAATCGTCATAATAAACAGAATAACCGCTGAGCACAATAGACTGAAACTAAGGTGCATTCGCAGGGCATGGATTTTTTTAAAAAGCCAAACTTGTAGATAAAGCAGTTTAATTTCATCTTGAAATTTCCATCTCTAGAAAATTTGTCACTGTTGGCCATGGACCACCTTAGCTGCTTGGTAATTATGGCACTGACATGTGGCAAGAGACTGCAATATGTTTGTTTTATATGAGTGTTTACATATGTGTGGTGAAGTGGGATGTTATAAATATTTATAGGGGACTTAGTGTACTGACTGAGATCAGCTGTGAAGGTATCTATATCTATTAAGAGTAGTGTATTATAGATATGGACTCGACATTAATATTGAGAAAACTAAAACTATGATAATTAGCAAAACAGATGATAAACCCACATTAAAGATAAGCGTAAATGGGAAAATCCTGGAACAAGTCAAGAGCTACGTATATCTTGGTCATATAATAACAGAAGATGGCAGATGTGAAACAGAAATCAAGAAGAGAATAGGAATGGCCAAAGCTACATTCAACAACATGAAACATATACTGACATCCAAACAGTTATCTCATAAATTAAAACTGAGAATCATAAAGTGTTATATATATATTCTGCATTTCTGTATGGTGCAGAAACATGGACGATGAATAAGCATTTGGAAGAAAGAATTGAGGCTCTTGAAATGTGGATATATAGAAGAATGGGGCGTATCTCATGGAAAGAGATGAAAACAAATAAGGAGGTCCTAGAAAATCTAGGTATGAAAAGAGAACTAATGAGAGAGGTCAAAGTTCGGCAGCTAAAATACTTTGGCCACATAAAAAGGCATAACACCTTGCAGAAGACCATAACAGAAGGGAGAGTTGAAGGTAAACGTGCAAGGGGAAGACAGCGCTATAAGTGGGAAGATAACATCAAGAGATGGACGGGAAAGAGTCTATCAGAGTGTACCACCAAGACAAGAGACAGAAGACGTTGGAGATCCATTACAGCCAACCTCCGTTGTGGAGATGGCAACTGATGATGATGATGATTATAGATAACCTTACTTGCTACCACATATCTATATATCTCAGTCAGAATTATTCTGCAATAGTGTGATGACTACGTTATGTGTCTAGGGTATGTGTAGGATGAAGTGTAAGTCAAAACAACAACAGACAGATAAACAATTTAATTTATTCCACTATACTTGACAACACTGGGACACTCACATACATATAACACTCTAAAGGATATCTTAAGGAGTCACTGATAACTTTTCAAATAACAATATGTATTCATTGCTGATATGAATGAATATGTGTCCTGATTCAATTACAAAGGAACCAGGAATCACAATCAATTTTCATTACAAGTTATGTACAGAATGGATTAATATGAATATTGTAGTGACATATATTATTTAAAAATATCCTATGTGTGTCAGTTGTGTAGTGGTAAAATGAGGTAATACTGGTTTTGTTTTGTTCAAGCTCTGTTGGTATTTGTCATCATGACTTCAATAGTTTGTCTTTAGGGACTAGTATTGGAGATGTTCTCAGTTCCTGATATTAAGACAATTAAATTCCCCTCTTAAGGTGATTTTTACAAAGTCATTTCAAGATGTGGGGACATAATGTTGAGCTCAGCTGGCCAAGTCAGCTTATCTTGAGTGATGGCGGCAGGAAAGGACTCCTCTGCTCGAATTCTCCTCTGGGCTATGGAGACACCTCACTGATAGCTAAATGGACCAAGGAGTATGCTGTCCGACTCTGGATTCAGCAAAGCTCTGACCAGGTGCTGCTCAGTACCATCAAGACCACGGTCCCTGAAAACAAGAAGGATATACCTTCTACTTCATAACTAATTGATACTCTAGTTCTACACTGAACACAATACAACACAAACATTGAGTTCAGAGCGTTAGGCCAACTGTCAGCTTCATCTGAAATACTTTATACCAGCATTACCCTCCTTAATGGTCACTACGCCTCTGCACTTCCAGCATTATTTCTGTCTAATCAATCATCCAGGTGTCAGTGTACTATTTGGCCATTCCATGCCGTTTTACTTCCCTCCGACACCCTCTGTTCAGGCTGGAGCATTATAGGCTTTATCTCCTGTTTGCCACTGAACTACACATATATATACAGGCATAAATTAACAATTTACATTCAATTTTCATTAAAAGATACTGAATGGTTCAAGCTTACCACAATTTCATGGAAATAAACACAGATACGTTGATTAGCAATGAATTCTGGCACAATTACTGGCACAAATTCCCATCTGCTTATGTTCCAGGCTTTTATTTAACACAACCATGAGCTGGCTTCAACGCACTGTTGCTTTATCAAGATTATTTGCACTAGTGGTCTCGAACTAACGCTCCTAAGTGAGTATATCAGCGAGTCTAGCCAATGAGGCCACGTTTCGACAAGTGTTTGAAAAAATGTTACCTTTCTACGTCTCCCTAACAACCAAGATAGTATTTATAGTCCGACCAATCGTGGTTCGTCTTTCATTTGTTGCGCTCCAATCAATTTGGAGTTTACATGGTAGGCTATTTCTGTAACGCAAGGTTTTTTCAAACATGTTATAAAAAAATTTTATGAGCAGAAATGATTTCATGCTGTCAGGCATCCCCAATATTTTATTTTGGTTATAACTTGTTAATTCCTAGACTATTTGCGTAACGTTTTACATATTCTTTGTCAGCAAACCCTAAGGAACCCAAATATCCAAATTTAAAAGAGCTACGTGGCTGCGTTCAAAATATGTATTTTCTACCTCCTGTTTCGAAGATGTGCTGTCTGGGTACTGTTATGTTTTCAACCGTAAGCCCATCTATTGTTATCTTTCCTAATAAGCGTTTTTTATGATTTTAAAACCTAACTCTGGGAAGGGTAGTGAATTTATCACTGTCCGTCCGAAAAAGTTAGTGCTTGTAGTCTTACACGCGTGATGGCAGCATTTGTGTATCGCGCGAAGCGTGTTTAGTGTTCGGCTTTCTGCCTCTCCCTTCCCGCTATCCTTTTGTCCATCTGTCTCGTTCGTTTTGGTAACATAGTGTAGAAAAAGACATGAATGGAATTTAAAATTTAGGTCAACTTGCATATTTCAAGGTTTTTCTTAGAAAGGCAGCACATTTTATTGTGTGTTTGGGAAACGCGTGTATGTTGCAGAAGGCCTTTTATATCAACGTGAAAACGTTACAGTCTTTTTGCTGTTATTTACCATTGCTCTTTTCTTTATTAATTTTATTTGTTAGGCTTAATATTTAACCAATAATTTATATATGTGGATTAGAATATTCCACGACAATATGTAAATGTTAAATACACGTGGTTGTACTCAATGAATCAGGGGGCAGCCTCTTATATTCACTTTACAAACCCTCTGTGGATGGGAAGGAGCGAAGCTCCTAACCGGGTTGGAAGGAAAGTCCACAGGCTTCCCAGCCTCGCAATGACATGTCATTGGGCCTAAGGGCTGAAAGCCCAAGTGCCGCTGGTTAAGAAAAAAAAAAAAAAAAATTCACTTTACATCATTACGTCCCTCCAAAGGCTACTTAGGTGTAGGCGAACTAGTAAGTGTATGAATCATTGCCATTAGAGGCAAGCGGTATACGCCCGACAAAAACACTAGGCACACACGTCCTTACACTCACTCACATATACACGAACACCCAAACAAATTCGTCCACGATATAGGCACTCACTCAAGCACGAGCCGCACGCCAGCTGTGAAAATCACGCGCCATGCAAGCCTGGGCGCCCCCTACAGTTCACGCGATAAACGAGACTTGCGTTTCGCATTAATTTTCCGCGAAATCTTTGTCAAGCGGTTTAAAAGCGGTTGCTGTGATCACGTGACGAAGTAGCAAGAATACCCCCCCCCCCCCTCATGTTCTTCTCTCTTTGTCCCAGTAACCCTACAAAATGAGAAGCCTTGTCCGGGGTGAAAACACGTAAGTGTTAATGGCAGCAATCTCTGGGTGAAAGCGATTGAGTTAACCTTTTACGGTTTCCAATGGATGCCAGCATGTTTCTGGAATTGTAGTGAGAAATGGTTGATTTTAAAGGAATTATGAGAACATTGAGTGTATCTATATAAATTCGGCGGATAGAATTTTGAATTGTTCGGTGGCTTCACGCTCCGGTCTACACAGCTGAAAATGGGTACCGGACTTTGCTATTGAGTTAGGGGAAGCAAAGGCAGCGAGGAAGGCAACCGGTCATCCCGCCACTCTGAAGTCTCTGACACTTCCCTTACCTACGGCAGTATCTGTTATGGGACCCACGATTCTAGTGGCCCCATGCTGGGATGCTGCCATATTGTTCATAAAACATCATTTTTATTCCCGTGGGTGGGTAGGGCTGGTAGGGACCCAGTGCATTGCTTTGCCCAGGGCCTACAATGCTGTTAAGACGGCCGTGGTATTACCTTTGTCTTACGTTGCAACACGTAGAACTGTGCGAGTTTTTAAATCGTCGTTTGGCCTATTACAAATGAGGGTGGGTGTAGTTCTAAGGGATGTCTGAAGAGTCAAAGAAAGATTAAGACTACTGATCCCTCGGGCATGTCGCAAAAGGCGACCTAATATGAGGCTGCGAATGGGGCTGGCAAACTCATCATGTACAAAAATACTACAGAAGCCGCCGCTGTTAGATAGAGCGGATGTACGTCATGATGCAAGCTTCATGCAAGACACCAGCTTTGATGGAGCATCTGCAAAAGTTCATGTAGCCTGAAACCTGCACCGAAGTATTCATGTGCTGTCGCATTGCTGATTTGTTTTACATAAAGACGTTACCATGGCCACGTACAGTCTCATGTCTGATGTATCAGTAATACTAGTCTTTCTTGTGTCTCCTCACATATCCCCTGGAACTACACATGCTTACCTTAAGGTCAAAGATCAAACTGCCTTAAGTATGTCTACGTCTGCATATAATTTCATCATTGTCTTTCCAGCTCCTTGTGGAGCATGTATCCGTTACTGTAGAATGTTCACTTTCAGGAAGCCGGAGAAAACATTCACATGTTCGTATCGTGGTGGTTTCTGTAGTCATCTGTTTTAGATGATAATGTCAGCCCCGTGCACAACCTTACATTAGCCGCCTCATACGACATACCTGAGGGAACAGTATTCATATTCCTTCTTTTATCATCAGAGACCCCTAGGAACTGAACGCGCTCCTCTTCAGGTCAAAGATAGTGTCACACAGCCAACATTACGATGTCTCCATGGAGACACGACCTTTGCCCAAGAATATGACGTTTCTTGCAGAAAGCTCTATATACCCCTTGCAGACATGTGAGGTCTTGAAAAAACATTCCACGATATAATAAACAAGGAGGTAGAGCAACATCGGAACACCCAGGTCCTAATCAACAGTCACAAATAATTATCAACAGCTGTGGACGACGTACGCGCTGGGACAAAGAACGTAGTTAAACTTCTGGGACGTAATAAGAGAACGTTTCGCTAAAGTAACGGATGGGAACAGTTAACAGTGCACCATATGTTCTCACTGCCCGAACACGATAGCAAAGAACAAGAAATAAAAAGGGAAATTTAACAGAACACTGGCACAAATCATCAGGGCATCCCTTCCCGTACCATCAGACACGAATTTCAACATCAGCGGAAAATAGGAACACGGTTTAGAATGAGAGGAATGTTCCAGAAAGATGTCACACAAAAAAAGAAAGGGGGAGGGAGAGAGAGAGAGAGAGAGAGAGAGAGAGAGAGAGAGAGAGAGAGAGAGAGAGAGAGAGAGAGAGAGAACGAACGAACGAACGAACTTTATTTTCAAAGGGTTGAGAATTGGGCACGCAGGCCCGTCTGACATTCTGCCCTTCCTTTCTCTCGTCTTTTATACTGATTTCATTTATTCTCACATACATTTTACCCATCAATTCAAGGAATTCAACGTTGTAAAGGTAAAATAATAGCATACTCACATTCACAGTATCTAATTATAAACATGAAATAGAATATGTTGAAAAATACAAACTAAGTATCACCATGAAACAAAATATGTTGAAAAACACTATCATCATCATTAAACCTACATTCGATATTATATCATTTGTTCGGAAAAATAATCACATTAGGGGGGCAGATAATCAGAACTCATAAAGTAATCGAAAAGTTTACGATTGTATGAATAGGGACTGAGGTTGTTATGTTTTAGATAATGTGGAAGATAGTTCCAGAGATGAGCAGCAGAGTAAGCTAAGCTTTTCTTGAATAAGTCAAGCCTAGGCTTGGGCACTTGTATTTTGTTAAGGCGTTGACTGCGTCTTTCACTGTATTTGAACATTGGCTACAGATAATGTTGGAGCATTCTGTGACAGGATTTTGTGAACAAATTTAGCTTTGTTGAACAGAAAGCGCTTTCTTAGAGGCAGTACTTTGAGATCTTTATATAGATCTACACACTGTGCTTGGCAGTTGTCAGAAACTAGACTCACTGCACGCTTTTGTAGTGAATGGAGTCTTTTTGTATTGGACATAGAACAACCATCCCAGATGGTGGAGCAATAGTCAAGGTTTGTTTGTATGTGAGATATATAGAACAATTTACGTGCATCTTCATCTAGGAAATGTTTGATTTTAGCTAACTGGTAAACTTTCTGTGCCGTTTGCTTGGTCAGTGCATGAACATGTGAGTTCCAATTTAGATGCTGGTCAACGACTATTCCTAGAGTTTTATGTTCATTAACGTTTTCAATTGGTAAGGTACCAATATAGATCTGAAGTGTTGTTTTCTCTGAATTTTGTAATTTTTGTCTAGTTGATATTAACATGCACTTTGTTTTAATTATATTAATTAGCATGCGATTTCCGATGCTCCACTTAATCAGATTGTCTGTATCTTTTTGTAACGATAGTTCGAGTGTGTTGCAACTTGTATCACTCGTGTAGACAGTACAGTCATCAGCAAATAGGTCACAGGATGCGTGCTCGACGTGTAGTGGAAGGTCATTAATGTATATGGCAAAAAGTAGAGGCCCAAGAATAGAGCCCTGAGGAACGCCGGTATTTATTACGGTTGGGTTTGAGCAAGAGTTATTGTAAGAAACTACATGTTTTCTGTCTGACAGGTGTAGTGGGTTTGATGGTATTGTATGATGGTGATATTACTAAATGTAATGTATGAGGCCAGCTGTGAAGGCTCCTGAGATAAAATGTAGTTGTGAATTGTCAGAAGGCCTTTCTTGCTACCACTACGACCTCACACTCAATTTTTTTTCTTAATGAATGTAGCTATGTAAAATGTCTAGGGTAATGATATGTAATGTGGTGTGATAGTTATAGATACACCCACAGATATTTAAGCAGACTAATAATATTTAACAAATATTATAATACACTGAACTAACTCAAGAGTGTAAAATTTTTGATAGAATTATATTACATTTATTTGTTCTGGATCAAGTTTTATGTTGACCAGAACTTTTTTTTAAAAAAGGATTTAAAAATTATGAAAGAAATGCATGGAATGTTACATAATAAATGCAAGAGTGTACATATATAAGTACTAGACTAGTTAGTTTTATTAAAATGTTCTAGTAGTCATCTACTTGGGAGAATAGTTAATGCTTGTGCTGTTGGGGTGGCCTCATCACACCTGTCTATATTGACTACACAGTGTCCAGTAAATTACAGGAATTTTATGGGGTATTAGCAACTAAAAGGCGTTGGTGAACTTCCAGCAGACCAGAGGCTCACTCATCTTGAAGAAGTAGCTCTGGTGCTGAAATCTGGTGGTCCCACCTCTCCGTGCTGGCGGGCAATAATAGTGGTCTCTGTCACAACGTACTGCACAGATACACTCGAGTAAAATCACCAACTGGATAGACACCGCCTTGTTGACAGCTGAAACTCACAGCTCTGCAATCAAAGTATTGGCTATGTGTCAAAATTCTATTCTCTACCCACGTCTGGACACAACACTGACACAACAACCACATCATACAGACAGGTCAGATCTCTCTGACCAAACAGCACATTTACCATGGTGGTTTTACATCAGATAGGTCCTCCCAGACTATAGATTCTGAAAAATATTTATTAGTTTCCTTCCCTAAAAGTGGATAGGTAATATGTTTCATTATTCTCAACACTTGATCTGTCTTTCCTAACCCTTGCTGGAGTTTATGTATATTGTTGGTCCCTAGACCCTGACTTGGGCGGGGGGTCTAGAGCAAATCCCTACTTGTTTGTAAGGCTAGATTATGATATGGCAGTATCAAATCACTCGAACCTTAAACAATATTCAAAATATACAAAGAAATAATTTCAATCTTACCAGATTATGAATAAAGAACACAGAAATGCTAGCAAAACTCAGCTGAGCTGCTGGCTATAGTATGGCGTCCCTGAACTTATTTCACTTTCTTTCATTTGGAAATCACCACACTTTAAAATACTGTGTCTATCATCGAACAACTATTGAGGAATGGCCCCACTTGCGCGTCTGAGCGCCGATAAAATGATTGTCTGTGGCCAATCACTGCCTAGGTTTATTTCAAATTCAAATTTCCTACCCTAAAGTCATTTCAGTCATGCTTCAGTCAAGTATGGATGTTTATCTGTTAGTCTGTCCGTCTCTACTTGTTTTTTTTTCAAAAACGTACTTGATTTTTGAACCAACCTTTCTCTCCCCTCCAAAATTTTGTCGTTAAAAGTTATATTTAGACACAGCTCCCACCAATGTCCCTTCGCTTCCCTACTAAGTAGATTTGAACACCTGCGTCTCGAGGTCGTGTTTTTTTTGTGCAAATAGCGACACTTTTTATTCCATACAGTCTGTCGCTGATGTGAACAACACTGTCTTTTGTCATTATCTTCAATATTATCTATCCGTCTGTAAAATTAAGAACATATTAGTTCACTGCTCAGAATGGGCCATCCGGCCAGCTAATTTTTATATTCCTAACATTAATATTACGAAAAAGTTACTTTTTAATTTTTGTAATATTCCAAACATCTGCGTTCTGCCGCTGAATTCAAATCAAAGGCTTGGTATCGCAAAAGCGACCAATAAATGACTGTGGCGTAACATATCCAAGGTCCCTTCTGTCGAGTTCCTTACTTTATGTCAACTTGGGAAACGTGACTTTTCTCCGTTTCCCCCCCAATTGCGTCTCCTTAGCCTTTCTAGTCTCACGCAATCTTTCCAGTCATATTTTTTCCTTTTTATCCGCCGTTCCCCTCCTGTCTAGCAAGTCAATTTTTATGGAGGGTGATGACCCGCGGTCTGGGCGATCATGTACTATCAGCAGCCTACGCATTATGTTTTTATCCTTACATGTTATCTTTGGAGGTATTTTACCTTTGTATCTCTGTCAATTTCACTACACATCTCCCCACTTGAAAACATGCCTATGGCAAGTTCCAAAACCAGCGATACACATAGGTAAAATTACTCCTCACGTCTGCCACTACTCTAATTTTGATCACAGGGGTGCCGACTGAGGAAATCTGCACCGACATTCAATTTACGGCTTGCATAAGCGACTGGTTTCAGTTCCCCATCAGGTGAAGATGATCTTTGCAACAAAGCCCCTCCTAGTCCTACATTACTTGCATCGGTTCTTAAGACAAAGTCCTGTGTCAAATCAGGCAGTTTGAGAATAGGCTTGCTAGTGAGTTTTTCCTTTAACTCTTGGAACGCTAGTTCACATTGTGCAGTCCAAATAATTTTATCTGGAAGTCCCTTGCGAGTCAGATCAGTCAGAGGAGCACAAATAGCGTTAAAATTCTTGATGTATTTCTGATAAAATCCGCATAACGACACAAATGATCGCACGTCCTTTTTTGTTTGCGGCCTAGGTGCTCTCTGCAGTTTTTCCAAGTTCTTAGGATCAGGGGTCATATTACCCTGATATACAGTGTGTCCCAAGAATTCCAACTCTTTGCATCCAATACAACATTTTGTTGGCCTAGCAGTTAAGTTCGCCTCCCGAAGTCTATCAAACAACATCTCCAGAGCTTCAATGTGTTCTTCAAATGTCTCTGTGGCGACGAGAATATCATCCATGAAATTCGTGATACATGGGTTATTCAGGGGATCCAACAATTTGCGCATCATCCTTGAAAACACACTCGGAGCATTTTTCAGTCCGAATGGTAGCATATTGAATTCATAATGTCCATCCGAAGTGCTAAAAGCCAAATAAGGTCTCACTTCAGGCTTCACTGGGATCTGGTAATAGCCTTTACTAAGATCCACCTTTGAAAAGTATTTTGCCTTGTTCAGTCTGGCAAATAACTGTTTTGTGTCTGGTAATTGATCCACTTGTCCTTCTGTGACAGCATTCAGTTTCCTGTAATCTATGCACAGTCTGTGTTCCCCAGACGGTTTTCTCAACAAAACGACACTAGAACTAAAAGATGATTCACTGTGCGAAATAATCCCCTCCTTCAACAAATACTCTATTTCTTCCTTCAATGCCTTCTCCTTCGCGAACGGAATAGAATAGGCTCTCATACAGATTGGGTTTGAGTCTACCAGTTTCATGTCATACTGTAGCAAATTTGTATGGCCTGGTTTATCTGTTAATACATCTGTATGTTCCTCCAGAACCTGTTGAACTCTCTCCCTCTGGTTTTTAGTCAGGTGCTTACTGACTTTTACCTGTGCTGCAGTTTCACAAGGATGTAATGGGTATTCATGTGAGGTGAGTGGTTCTTTTGCATCTGGGTTGCAATAGCCAAGGTCAATAAGGGGGTGCTTTCCTGGAGTGGTCTGTCCAGATACTTCTTTAACAGGTTTACATGATAAACTTTCTCCTTCCCCTTTTTGTCAATTTTATAGTTTGTTCTAGACACCTTCTCTCTAGAACCGTATATGGACCTTGCCAACCAATTTGTAATTTATTCTGGCTTCCGGGTAGTAGAAGCAGCACCTTCTCTCCGACTGCCAGTTCCCTGTCCTTTGCCTTCCTATTAAAATATGCTGCATGTTTCTTCCTGGCTTGCTTCAAATTATCATTTGCCAGTTTCCATCCAGCTTTCAAACGAGTGGTCAGTTCGTTCACGTATTGATACGATGAGGTAACAGTCTCTTCCGCCTTCTCATCTGTCCAGGTCCTTAATAGAGCTTCTAATGGACCTTTTATTGGCCTCCCAAATAGCAGAGTTGCGGGAGCCATCCCGGTTGAACTATGTGGTACCTCCCGGTACGCAAACAATGCGGCGGGCAGGAATTGATCCCACAGATCCGGTTTTTCGTGTGCCAGCTTTCTCAGGATAGAAATGAGAGTCCCGTTGAACCTCTCTACCTGGCCGTTCCCTTGTGGATGGTACGGACTACAATGAAAGTGTCTGGCTTGAAATAGCTTAAAAACTTCTTCCGTTAGTTTCCCCTTGAACTGAGAACCATTATCCGTCAAGATTTGATGCGGGAATCCTAATCGGGTAAATATTGTAAGTAGTGCCTCTGCTACATGTTTTGAATCAATTGATGGCAGGGCTACCGCCTCTCCCCACATAGAACAAGTGTCCACCAGAGTAAGGATGTAACTGTTCCTCCTCTTGGTCCGAGTGAGAGGTCCTACAATATCCACTGCAACCCTCTCAAAAGGTGTTCCCACTATGGGCATTTCCCCTAGAGTTGCAGGAGCAGTCCAGTGCTTTGGAGCTACCCTTTGACATTCTGGGCAGGATTTGATATATCTTTTTATATCCTCCGTTATCCCTGGCCAGAAGTAATGACAAGCTATACGCTGTCCTGTGGCGCTGATCCCCATGTGACCACTGAAGGGAATCGCATGCCCGAGTTCCATCACTTTATCTCTATATGAAGTGGGAAGAACCAGCTGGTTGTGACCATTTGTTCCAGTTCCGGCCTTCCTGTATAAGAGTTTGTTCTTCATGAAATATTCCCCCTTGCTCGGAGGTGTGTGGCATTTGGGCAATTTTTTAAAACAGGGCTTGAGTGTCCTATCCTCAGCCTGCGCCTTCCTCATCTCCTCTGGATGAGCATTTATAGGTTCACCTTCTTCCTCCTTCTTCTGTGACCTGGTCTGCACTGTCGCCATGATCACAGGTTTCTCGGGATTCCCCAAGAAGACGTATCTACACCCCAATATCAGAGGGTAGATTGGTTCATCTATCACTGCTGCTCTGATTTCTCCTTCCACATAGCGAGTTTTCACCGTTATCCTTGCGATGGGAAGTGTCATGAGTGGTATGTCCTTAGTCGCCCCTTGTATTTCCACTGTTTCTGTGGTATACTGACTTGGGTCCACTAGGCTAGACTTCACAACGGAATCATAATCCAAACCTGTATCATAAAGGCACCTTATGGTGACCCCATTACAAATAACATCCTCACAAACTGGGGGGTGATAAGGTTCCTGTTGTCCATTAGGATTAACCTTTAATCTTCGCGTCCCCGACTTCATTGCAGCAATGTTTGAAGGTTTCCTTCTACAAAATTCGGTGTTATGGTTATCCTTCTTGCACCATTTACACCATCTTTTTCCTTGGTTCAACGGTTTTCTTTCATTGAACTTTTGGTCATTGAACTGTGAGTTTCTGTCGCGATAGTCATTTCTTGGCCGCTCAAAGTTTGTCCTACCTTTATTTCCCTGCTCTCTATTATCAAATTTATTAAATTGCTGTGGAGCTTTAAAATTGTCTATGTGCTTCTTTTTAGCACCACTTACCTCTGCCTGAGATGCCTGATACCTCTCAGCAACATTTAAAATTTCCCCCAACTTCTCTGCACCTTGTTCCATGAGAAATTTTCTCATGTCTGGAGCCATGGACTCTCTCAATTGCTCAATCATGATCATTTCTTTAAGATCTTGGGTCTTCCCCAGAGCCGTCCATATTGCTCCAAATAGGTTTCTAGTCTAGCAGAGAATTGGTGGTATGTCTCCCCAGACAACAGTTTGGCATTTCTAAATTTCTTACGATAAAATTCACCATTCTTCTCGTACCTTAATAACAAAGCCTGCTTTAACATGTCATAATTGTCTTGGTCTTCCCTGTTCATTTTGGCAAATACTTCATAAGAAGTACCTCTCAATCCCTGTGATAGCTTTAAACTCCACCTCTCTCTCTCTAACCATATGTAGTAGCTAATAACTCAAAACGTCCTAGGTACCCCTCTATGTCATCGTCTTTTTCAACAAAATGGTCTAAATGAAACCCCATAGCTGAGTTTGAGGCTCCCAGACTGGGCGTAGCATCTGAGGCAAAAGGGCTGGCACCATTTTCAGGAGCCGGGCCTTGTAATTCCAGCTCCCTTAGTCGTAATTCGTGCTCCCTTTGCAACCTTCTATCTTCTGCCTCCCTTTCGGCAGTCAACCTTTTTTCTTCTGCCTCCCTTTGCTGTCGTTTTTCTTCTGCCTCCCTTTGCTGTCGTTTTTCTTCTGCCTCAATCTGCAGCCTCTTAATTTCTCTATCAGCCTCAATTTGTAACCTCTTCTCTTCAGCTACCTTTCTATCTTCCCTTTCAATATATTTATCACATTCAGCCGTTACATATTGAATTAAAATCTGACCATCCATTCCCATCTCCTTTGCGGTCAGCACAGCAGCTGATCGGAATTTTGCTAGCTCCGCCATACTTTTCAGACAATATAATAATATACAAGCTAAATCTCTAACCAGTAAATACACTAAGTACTTCTTATGACTATAGTCTAACTAATTCTAACTAACCAGTTAACTAATTAATTATCACTGGCTGTGAAGATTCACCAACTTTTATCTGCAGGGACACTTTTAATTTTAAAGGGAATTTCACAATTTTTTTCCCCTAATTTTATTTCTCCAACCAGGAGATCCTAATATTACTGTTGGGCTAATTATCCCTGGACAAGACCCCAATGTATGTAGTGGGTTTGATGGTATTGTATGATGGTGATATTACTAAATGTAATGTATGAGGCCAGCTGTGAAGGCTCCTGAGATAAAATGTAGTTGTGAATTGTCAGAAGGCCTTTCTTGCTACCACTACGACCTCACACTCAATTTTTTTTCTTAATAAATGTAGCTATGTAAAATGTCTAGGGTAATGATATGTAATGTGGTGTGATAGTTATAGATACACCCACAGATATTTAAGCAGACTAATAATATTTAACAAATATTATAATACACTGAACTAACTCAAGAGTGTAAAATTTTTGATAGAATTATATTACATTTATTTGTTCTGGATCAAGTTTTATGTTGACCAGAACTTTTTTTTAAAAAAGGATTTAAAAATTATGAAAGAAATGCATGGAATGTTACATAATAAATGCAAGAGTGTACATATATAAGTACTAGACTAGTTAGTTTTATTAAAATGTTCTAGTAGTCATCTACTTGGGAGGATAGTTAATGCTTGTGCTGTTGGGGTGGCCTCATCACACCTGTCTATATTGACTACACAGTGTCCAGTAAATTACAGGAATTTTATGGGGTATTAGCAACTAAAAGGCGTTGGTGAACTTCCAGCAGACCAGAGGCTCACTCAACTTGCATATGTAGCTCTGGTGCTGAAATCTGGTGGTCCCACCTCTCCGTGCTGGCGGGCAATAATAGTGGTCTCTGTCACAACGTACTGCGCAGATACACTCGAGTAAAATCACCAACTGAATGGACACCGCCTTGTTGACAGCTGAAACTCACAGCTCTGCAATCAAAGTATTGGCTATGTGTCAAAATTCTATTCTCTACCCACGTCTGGACACAACACGGACACAACAACCACATCATACAGACAGGTCAGATCTCTCTGACCAAACAGCACATTTACCATGGTGGTTTTACATCAGATAGGTCCTCCCAGACTATAGATTCTGAAAAAATATTTATTAGTTTCCTTCCCTAAAAGTGGATAGGTAATATGTTTCATTATTCTCAACACTTGATCTGTCTTTCCTAACCCTTGCTGGAGTTTATGTATATTGTTGGTCCCTAGACCCTGACTTGGGCGGGGGGTCTAGAGCAAATCCCTACTTGTTTGTAAGGCTAGATTATGATATGGCAGTATCAAATCACTCGAACCTTAAACAATATTCAAAATATACAAAGAAATAATTTCAATCTTACCAGATTATGAATAAAGAACACAGAAATGCTAGCAAAACTCAGCTGAGGTGCTGGCCATAGTATGGCGTCCCTGAACTTATTTCACTTTCTTTCATTTGGAAATCACCACACTTTAAAATACTGTGTCTATCATCGAACAACTATTGAGGAATGGCCCCACTTGCGCGTCTGAGCGCCGATAAAATGATTGTCTGTGGCCAATCACTGCCTAGGTTTATTTCAAATTCAAATTTCCTACCCTAAAGTCATTTCAGTCATGCTTCAGTCAAGTATGGATGTTTATCTGTTAGTCTGTCCGTCTCTACTTGTTTTTTTTTTCAAAAACGTACTTGATTTTTGAACCAACCTTTCTCTCCCCTCCAAAATTTTGTCGTTAAAAGTTATATTTAGACACAGCTCCCACCAATGTCCCTTCGCTTCCCTACTAAGTAGATTTGAACACCTGCGTCTCGAGGTCGTGTTTTTTTTTTGTGCAAATAGCGACACTTTTTATTCCATACAGTCTGTCGCTGATGTGAACAACACTGTCTTTTGTCATTATCTTCAATATTATCTATCCGTCTGTAAAATTAAGAACATATTAGTTCACTGCTCAGAATGGGCCATCCGGCCAGCTAATTTTTATATTCCTAACATTAATATTACGAAAAAGTTACTTTTTAATTTTTGTAATATTCCAAACATCTGCGTTCTGCCGCTGAATTCAAATCAAAGGCTTGGTATCGCAAAAGCGACCAATAAATGACTGTGGCGTAACATATCCAAGGTCCCTTCTGTCGAGTTCCTTACTTTATGTCAACTTGGGAAACGTGACTTTTCTCCGTTTCCCCCCCAATTGCGTCTCCTTAGCCTTTCTAGTCTCACGCAATCTTTCCAGTCATATTTTTTCCTTTTTATCCGCCGTTCCCCTCCTGTCTAGCAAGTCAATTTTTATGGAGGGTGATGACCCGCGGTCTGGGCGATCATGTACTATCAGCAGCCTACGCATTATGTTTTTATCCTTACATGTTATCTTTGGAGGTATTTTACCGTTGTATCTCTGTCAATTTCACTACAACAGGAATGATTTAATTATCGTCACTAGTTGAAGGTTTACTTTTGATGTTTCTAGTTTTCTAATTAAAATAGCGTGATCTATCATATCTCAGAGAGAGAGAGAGAGAGAGAGAGAGAGAGAGAGAGAGAGAGAGAGAAACAAAACAAACAAAAAGAATGAGTACGCGAGACTATACCAATGATTGTAGCAGTAGTAGTCCTGTATAGCTCACGATCGATCATAACCAAGGTGACTGAAGACCAGACATCTACCCAATGATTGTAGCAGTAGTAGTCCTGTATAGCTCACGATCGATCATAACCAAGGTGACTGAAGACCGGACATCTACCCAATGATTGTAGCAGTAGTAGTCCTGTATAGCTCACGATCGATCATAACCAAGGTGACTGAAGACCGGACATCTACCCAATGATTGTAGCAGTAGTAGTCCTGTATAGCTCACGATCGATCATAACCAAGGTGACTGAAGACCGGACATCTACCCAATGATTGTAGCAGTAGTAGTCCTGTATAGCTCACGATCGATCATAACCAAGGTGACTGAAGACCGGACATCTACCCAATGATTGTAGCAGTAGTAGTCCTGTATAGCTCACGATCGATCATAACCAAGGTGACTGAAGACCGGACATCTACCCAATGATTGTAGCAGTAGTAGTCCTGTATAGCTCACGATCGATCATAACCAAGGTGACTGAAGACCGGACATCTACCCAATGATTGTAGCAGTAGTAGTCCTGTATAGCTCACGATCGATCATAACCAAGGTGACTGAAGACCGGACATCTACCCAATGATTGTAGCAGTAGTAGTCCTGTATAGCTCACGATCGATCATAACCAAGGTGACTGAAGACCGGACATCTACCCAATGATTGTAGCAGTAGTAGTCCTGTATAGCTCACGATCGATCATAACCAAGGTGACTGAAGACCGGACATCTACCCAATGATTGTAGCAGTAGTAGTCCTGTATAGCTCACGATCGATCATAACCAAGGTGACTGAAGACCGGACATCTACCCAATGATTGTAGCAGTAGTAGTCCTGTATAGCTCACGATCGATCATAACCAAGGTGACTGAAGACCGGACATCTACCCAATGATTGTAGCAGTAGTAGTCCTGTATAGCTCACGATCGATCATAACCAAGGTGACTGAAGACCGGACATCTACCCAATGATTGTAGCAGTAGTAGTCCTGTATAGCTCACGATCGATCATAACCAAGGTGACTGAAGACCGGACATCTACCCAATGATTGTAGCAGTAGTAGTCCTGTATAGCTCACGATCGATCATAACCAAGGTGACTGAAGACCGGACATCTACCCAACGGATGTAGCAGTAGTAGTCCTGTATAGCTCACGATCGATCATAACCAAGGTGACTGAAGACCGGACATCTACCCAATGATTGTAGCAGTAGTAGTCCTGTATAGCTCACGATCGATCATAACCAAGGTGACTGAAGACCGGACATCTACCCAATGATTGTAGCAGTAGTAGTCCTGTATAGCTCACGATCGATCATAACCAAGGTGACTGAAGACTAGACATCTACCCAATGATTGTAGCAGTAGTAGTCCTGTATAGCTCACGATCGATCATAACCAAGGTGACTGAAGACCGGACATCTACCCAATGATTGTAGCAGTAGTAGTCCTGTATAGCTCACGATCGATCATAACCAAGGTGACTGAAGACCGGACAGCTACCCAATGATTGTAGCAGTGGTAGTCCCGTATAGTTCACGATCGATCATAACCAAGGTGACTGAAGACCGGACAGCTACCCAATGATTGTAGCAATGGTAATCCTGTATAGCTCACGATCGATCATAACCAAGGTGACTGAAGACCGGACAGCTACCCAATCAATACAACAGCAAGATCGATATAATATATAGACTATTACCTACCAGGCTCGGTCTCATTCACATGGGTCTCTTATAGAGACAAATAGGACTAAGATTACTGCACTCTTATGCATGTCGTAGAAGACGTAGAAGTTGTGCTCGGGGCTGACAACCTCATCATGTAAAACAAATTGCTACAGAAACTAGCGAGGCGGTGGTGACGTTGGGATGGTCCTGCGGTTCGAGTTCACATTAAGACTATCACTTCTGTTGTTTATCTGTTGTCAAGTTTTGTTTTACAATTTATTTCTTATGAGTCCCTGCGACATACCCATTAACGTGTTTTATTGACAAACAGAATGAAAGAGTCTGATTAAAGAAAGTTTCGTTGAATCGTTTCATTGTCCCATGTTCCTTCCAAATTATTCATACTGTTACGTCATAGCCGGACACCATGCAGACTTTGTGATGTCATATCCGTAGACCATGCAAGCTTCTGTCAGCTGATGTCGGGTGTTCTCTATGGTCGAGGTCCGCCATTGTTTCAACAATAATAAACAGACTGGTTGTTGTCGAAGACTCTGACAATTATATATAGATAATTTTCTCACAGGTGCTGACACCAAATGGAGAAAAAATCGATCCATACTTTCTGCGAAGATTTAGTCGTGTGGTTGTGGAAATGTGAGTATGCGGGCGTTTGTTACTGCTCTATCTATCTATCTATCTATCTATCTATCTATCTATCTATCTATCTATCTATCTATCTATCTATCTATCTATCTATCTATCTATCTATCTATCTATATGAATTTGTCTGTCTATCTGTTTTCCTGCATTCCTGCCTATCTATCTATCTATCTATCTATCTATCTATCTATCTATCTATCTATCTATCTATCTATCTATCTATCTATCTATTTAAATTTTCAACCCTTACTGACATATATTCTACCTTCAGTGGCTCTGGTATTCTCTGTCATTCATCTCCCCCAAAAACAAATGTGCTTCTAACCATGTCAGTATCATGTCCTCATCGTTTTTTCCCACCTTTGATGTCCCGGACTCGCCGGGAAATTCCTCCTCCCCCAGCACCCCACCCTTTCATCACTAACTTTTTTGTTGTAGAGATCAGAAACTCCCAGGCTGCCTCATTACCCGACCCTCGCTATCCGCAACTTCCTGTGTCTAATGTATCTCGCACCGAACCACGACGTAGAACGTAGGCTATTCCGATGTAGCGCGTGGTGGATTGACCTTGACTATGGACAGGTGGCGTGTGGAAAGAAGAGGGGGAAGGGAGAGAGACGAGGTTTGGTTGTTTACGCGCGTGTGTTTCTGCGTGAGACGCGCGGTATGTGTGAAACATATAGCGACCGTGAGGGAATCGAACGTTCGCGTACGTGCATGGTTTTGTACGTGTGAATGTACGCATGTGTGTTTGTTAATATAAAACACGAGAGTAAAGTAACGGTGGCTGGTGTGAAGGCGAGAAGAGTACGTGGGTTATCGTCAAAACAGACGTATCCGAGGGCTGAAGTGTTCTTCAAAATATAAAAATTGCCTTACTAATGCACATCCGCTGTTTCATGTGCCGCCATTTTCTCTAACAGCCTACTTGCGAAGAGTCCGCCTTCTGCAAGTCACGTCCCGCAAAAACTGTGTTTTATCAGCCGGCTTCAGTTGGGGGCATGGTTTACGCAGAAACCGCGAGTGCGTGTGCATGTGTGTTTATTTGCCTGTTTGTTTGCTTGTGCGCGTGGAAACAATGTCTTTTTTTTCTCCTTGTTTCAGGAAAGACCGGAGCATTTGATAACAAGGTGATCAAATAGTTTTCTCGCAGCTGTGGGACACCACAGATGGTAAACAGGGGTGTGCAGGCCCCCACCACCCAGAGCTGAGATGCGACCTAAGCCTTTTCTCATTGTTTGGGAAGAAGGTAAAGATATTTTAATGTGAAGGAAGACCTCTAAAACAATGCATCATAGATGGGCCCCCGTGAGGTGAGACCCCCACGCTAATGGTTCTGATATTGTAGGGCCTGCGCGTGAAGAGGCCACAGTTATTCTTATGGGTTGGTTCTTCGTGTGCGAGGGAATCAGATGAAGGCGCTGACGATGAAAACAATTAAAAGAAATGTGTGGTAGAGAAGAGACAATATATGGTGGAGTAGAGACAATATGTGGTGGGTAGAGACACTATGTGGTAGAGTAGAGACAATATGTGTTGTTAGCAATGATTGATCAGGATGAGAGGCCAGGAGGTAGGTGAGACAGAATAGAGTAACTGATTGATGATGATGGGAGACCATGGGGAAGGGTGAGTATGATGAACTAAGAGGTGGTTAAGTAGGATTAAACTAATTGATAGATGAGGAAGGGAAACCAGGAGGAGGTGGAGCAAGATTATAGTAAACTGATGAATGAGGATAAGGGACCAGGTTGAGTGGGATTATAGTAACTGGTGGATGAGCAAGGGATCGCATGGAGGTTGAGTAGGATTATAGTAAACTGGAGTATGAGGATAGGGGACCAGAAAGAGGTTGAGTAGGATTATAGTAAACTGGTGGCTGAAGATAAGTGACCAGGCGGAGGTTGAGTAAACTCGTGGATGAGGATAAAGAACCAGAAAGAGGTTGAGTAGGATGATAGTAACTATTGAAACTAATGGATGAGGATGGAAGACGAGGATTTTGGGAAGGATTATAGTAACTGATGGATGAGCATGAGGTACTAGGAAGAGGTTGAGTAAGATTAGAGGTCGGATAGACGAGGATGAGAGGCCAGGAGGAGGTTGAAAAAAGTAGTGTATTACATGGATTATATACGTTGTCCGATGTGACAAACAGAGAGATACAAAAACTCACGACGAAAGAACTCACGGATGGAACAAGACCGGGCAACTTGGAGTGACGTTTTTCTTCTTCTGCGTTCGTCCTGAAAAGGACGTTGGTTACGTTGTGTCGCCTTTACAGCGAAGCTGCGATGTTTGCGTCTTTCGGCCCGACACATCCGTTGTTAGCATGATATTTTTGGGACCGGGTTTGCCTTCCCTCTTCGATCCTTACTCTCTCAGTCAGACTGCAGTGATGCAGCCTGTTTCCGGGATCACCACTTGGAGGTGGAATAGGGTCTTGTTCAGCTCTGGTTCGCTGACCCTGACGCAAGCAGCCAAGCTATGGGTCGCTGACTGCATTCATCTCGTTTGCTGCGTCTTCGGTTCCGAGTGAAGTATTTGAAATACTATGCTCTCCTGGGAGCAGAAAGGTCATGAGGAAAGGAAGGCCTTTGTCTGACGTGCCTTACTTCGCTTATATAGTGACGTCATTAAAATGAGCGAGTAAATACGGAAATAAATAGAGAGGGAAAACCGAGGCCTATAAGTTATTTGGCAATATTTGCTAATATGAGAATTGTGTACGTGACTGAATCATAAATGCATGAGTCGCTACAGGGTCCTATATTCCAAAGTTGCCTGTAGTGAGTGTCATGGGAATGACAGTCGCCAATAAGGCACTTTTTCGGATTTGCTTGTATTGACGCTCGAAACGAGACAAGGGCACCGTTCGGAGGGTCACTGGTTCGATTCCCCGGTGAGCCTATCACTTCTGTTACTTTTCAGTTGTCTCGTCTCCTAATGTTCCGGGATTGAAACCTGGTAGCGTCCGTGCTACCCAGCTGTCAATGGGTACCTGACTCTGCTCGAGTTCGGAAAAGCAACGGCAGCGAGGAAGGTAACTGGTTACCTCACCTCATAAAGCTAGACCTAGCATAGTGAAGTCTCCAACACTTCACTCCTCTATGGCAGTACCTGCTTTAGAACTATCTTTACCCTTTTTAGTGCCCTAATGTCTTACGAGTCCTAATGTCTTACGAGTCCTAATGTCTTACGAGTGCTTGCTTTTTACTTATCATCATCATCACTTTCATATTCTCACCATTTTCCTTCTCGCTCCGTCTGGAATATAGCATCATCACGGTAGGTGGTCCCTTGCAGAAAGTCTGCGCCAAGCATCAACACACTAATGTAGCCGTGATTTCTGTAGCAGTTGATTTTTCATGATGAGAATGCCAGTGCCATGGACAACCTCATGTCAGTCTCCTTGTAAAACATACCGGAGGGATATAGCCCTATGCGTTCTTTGTCTCATAAGGGAACTGCACCGGTCCTATTTAACTATATTAGGATATAATATATAATATAATATAATATAATATAATAGCCCCTTCAGTCATAACTGACTATGGGAATGCGCCCCTGAGGTGACAGCCCTCAGCTGCTTATTTTCCTGGTGCTCCTTTCGACGTTTTCTCCTCACCTCTGCTTCTTGTGTGAGCCTCTCTTCGCCCAATCTGAGGTGGCGCCGTAAATAGCATCGCCACTTAGCGCGATCGGCAGCTTCATCCTCCCATGTTGCTGGATCCATGTCCAGTGCCCTCATATCTCTCTTGCACACATCTTTGAACCTCAGCTGTGGTCGCCCAACTGTTCTCTTGCCATCTGCTAATTGTCCGTAGAAGATATCTTTTGGGATGCGACCATCTTCCATGCGGCGAACATGGCCAAGCCAGCGAAGTCTGCGCTGTCTAAGAAGCGTATACATACTTTGAAGGCCAGCACGTGACAACACTTCGACATTTGTCACTTTATCTTTCCACGAGATGCCGAGGAGGCGGCGTAGACACCGCAAATGGAAGGTATTGAGCCTTCTTTCTTGCTTAGCATAGGTCGTCCAGGTCTCGCTGCCATATAGGAGTGTGCTGGTGACGCAGGCATTATATACCGCAGCTTTGGTCTTCATTGTGAGTTTAGAGTTTCCCCAAACACGCGATGTGAGGCGGGCAAAGGTAGATGCAGCTTTGCCAATGCGGCTGTCGATTTCTGTATCCAGTGAGAGTTTGTCATTGATGGTAGACCCTAGGTATGTGAAGTGGTGCACCACTGCCAATTCATAGTTATCGATAGTGATAACTGGTGCAGCACCCACATATTAGGATATTATTTTTTGTTATTGATTAATGGATCCGTGCAGGACTAACCAAAATAGCAGGTTGTGCCGTAACCTTCCCAAAATTGCTCTGGTACCCAGTTCACGAGACTGGGTCGATCTTGGAGCCTTTTGCGGTCTAAACAATCCCACCTCACCGAGTTAGGAAGCCAGTGCACTAACCACTGCGCCACTGCGGATTCACTTAGATCTAGGTATTTTGGTCCGTCTAGGTGCCATTTCCCTTCATTAGTTGAAGAACGCCACCTAGATTTCGCTCAAAAATCGGCAAAAATCGCCCAAGTAGCACAAAAAGCGCCCAAAATAGCCCAAGTTACCGATATCTAGGTTTTTTTTTTTTAATTCAGAGTGGCAACGCTGGTGGGAACTGCCTGTTTAAAATACTGGTGAAGATGGACGAGGTTGTGTGGACGATAAAAATACCGGCTGGTTTGTTATTGTTGGTCTTTCATTACGAGTATGTCAGATATAACGTCAATGTTAACAGCGACTAAGATGAAACTATGTGGTCATACAGAAGAAACGTTGTGGTATCAGCTTCATCTTAACACCGTAAAATCAACTTTTACTAGTTACGTTTGCCGTTGTCGTGAGAAATTCTAATCCACATATATAAATTAAAAAGTAAATGTAAAGCCTAACAAATAAATTCTATAAAAGGAAGAAGAATGGTAAAGAACAGTGCTGTCACAATGACAGTACTCGAAATCCCCTTTGTTTTATGCTTCGTCTGCAAATTGTAACGTTTCCACGTTAAATATAAGCCACTGCATAAATACATGCGTTTCCACAACCCAATAAAACGTGTACTGCAGTTCTAAGAAAAACCTTGAGATACGCAAGTGATTAATGACCTAAATTAATCCTAACATTAATTATACTACGTTACCAAAACGAACGAACAGATGGACTAAGATGGAAAGAAGGGAGGGCTGAAGGCAGCAACGCAAGCAACACTAAACACGCGTCTCGCTATATTAATGCCACCCCTAACACGCGTGTAAGGCCACATGCACTAACTTTATTTTAGACGGACAGTGATAAAAACACTACCCTTCCCAGAGTTAGGTTTTAAAAAACCTGAAAAACGCTTATTAGGAAAGATGACATTAGATGGATTTACGTTTGAAAACATGACAGTACCCAGACACCACATGGGGATTGAAGTGAACAGGAGGTGGTAGAAAATGCACATTTTGAACGCAGCCACCTAGCTCCCTTAGATTGAGATATTTGGATTCCTTAGGGCTTGCTGACACAGAATATGTTAAGTGTTACGAAATAGTCCAGGAATTAATAAATTATAGGCAAAAGAAAATAATGAGGGTGTCAGACAACCTAAAAACTTGGAGTCGCTCAGTGGCAGAATTTTAAACCACCATTGTACGGAAATAGGCCACAAGTTACATTTGAATTGATTGGATGGAATGATATGTAAGGCTAAACACGATTAGTCGGACTATAAATGCTATCTTTTGTTGTCAAGGGAGACGGAAGTAAGAGTACTTTTTTTCAAACGATGGGGTAGAAATGGCCTGATTGGTTAGGTCTGTTAATATAGTTAATTGATAGCGTTAGTTCGAGACCACTAGTTCAAATAAGCTTGATAAAGCAACAGTGCGTTGAAGCCAGCTCATATTTTTGCTAAATAAAAGCCTGGAACATAAGCAGATGGGAATTTGTGCCAGTATTTGTGCCTACATTCATTGCTAGTCAACGTATCTGTGTTTATTTCTTGAATTGTGGTAGGTTGAAATATTTGATCTCTTTTTAATGAAAATTGAATGTACATTGATAATTTATGTCTGTATATATGTGCAGTTCAGTAGCGAACATGAGACAAGGCCTATATCTATATATATATTGCTCCAACCTGAACAGAAGGTGTCGGAGAAAAGTCAAACTACATGGAATTACCACATAGTACACTGACACCTACCTTATGACATGGAAGGAATTATAGCTGAAAGTGCAGAGGCGTAGTAACCGTTAGGGAGGTTAATACTGGAGTAAGCTGCTTCAGAAGAAGATAGCAGTTTAAACTAAAGCTCTGAACTCTGTGTTTGTGATGTATTGTGCTCAGTCTAGCCAGATAGTATAAATTAGTTCTGAAGTAGGAGGTACATCCTTCTTGTTTCAGGGACTGTGGTCCTAGTTATTGAAGCCGCACCTGGTCTGAGCGTTTGCTGAATCCAGAGGCTACAACATACTCTTTGGTCCCTGTAGTAACCAGTGAGGTGTCTTCAGAACCAGTGAAGAAGTCTAGCAGAGGAGTCTTTGCCTGCCGCCATCACGAAAGTTAAGCCCTTCGTGGCCAACAGAGCTCAACAATTTGTACCCCTCCTTTTAAAATGAATTGTATTAATTAAAGAGGGACAATTAATTGTTTTAATGTTCGGAACTGAGACCATCTCCAATACTAGTTCCAACATACACAAGCACATGCAGTCATGATGACCAATAAGAACATATCTTGAAGAACAAGACCAGTATTACCTCATATTACCACATCACAACTCACACACATAGATTACTAATATTGTATGTCAATGCACAGACCACATTTATCACTGTGTACATAATATTTGTAATTACATGTTATAATATTGCCTGGTTCACTGTGTAGTTGAATCAGGATCACTATTGTAGAAAAAATCAATACATCTGTATATATCTGAAATTTATCATTGAATCTTTTAAGATATTCTTCTAGAGTGTTGACTGTTTGTGAGTGTCACAGTGTTGTCAAGTGTGGTGGAATAATTAAATTGTTTATCTGTTTGTTGTTGTGGTGACTTACACTTCATCATTTGCATAACCCTAGACATATAACGTTGCCAACACAATATTCCAGAATAATTCTGACTGAGATATAAATATGTGGCAGTAAGTAAGGTTATCTGTAAAACACTACACATATTAGATACAGATACCTTCACAGCTGATCTCAGTCAGTACACTAAGTCCCTATAAATATTTATATCATCCCACTTTACCACATATATTGGGGTCCGGTCCGGGATATTGAATCCTTTACTAGTATAAATATTGGGGGTAATTCACTTCAGGGAATATAAAAAGTTAAAAGGTATCCTTGGGTGGAATTAAATAAGGTTGAGCTCTTGGTGCCTGTTTTGTCTATTGGATATATAATTACAGATTATATTGTTTAGTTAGATATTTTATTTAATTACCTGATATAAAATGGCGGACCTGGCCAAATTTCGATCTGCGGCTGTACAGACTGCAAAAGAGTTGGGATTAGATGGGCAAGTTATGATTACCTATGTCACTACTGAATGTGACAAATTTATTGAACGCGAAGAAAGAAGGTTTGAGGCCGAAAGAAGGTTAGAGGCTGAAAAAGAAATTAAGAGGTTGCAGATTGAGGCTGAGGCTAAGAGGTTGCAGATTGAGGCTGACAAAGAGGCTAAAGCATTGGAGGCTGATAGGGAGATTAAGAGGCTCCAATTAGAAGAACAAAAGGCAGAAAGGGAAGAGAAGAGATTAGCTGCAGAAAGGGAAGAGAAGAGATTAGCTGCAGAGAGGGAAGCAGAAAAGGAGGAGAAGAGATTACAAAGGGAACATGAGCTACGACTAAGGGAGTTTGAGTTTCAGGGCCATGCTCCTGAAAATGGTGCCAGTCCCTTTGCCTCTGATGCTACTGCTACTCAGGGAGCCTCAACCTCAGCTATGAACTTTCATTTAGATCATTTTGTTGAGAAAGACGATGATATTGAGAGCTATATAAATAGATACGAATTATTAGCTACCACATATGGGTTAGAGAGAGAAAGGTGGAGCTTAAAGTTATCTCAAGGACTTCGTGGGGCAGCTTATGAAGTTTTTGCCAAAATGCACAGAGATGATCAGGAAAATTATGACATGCTAAAGCAGGCTCTTTTGTTAAGATATGAAAAGAACGCAGAATTTTACAGAAAAAAATTTAGGAATGCTAAACTACTGTCAGGTGAAACCTATCACCAGTTCTCTGCACGGATAGAGACATACTTGGAGAAATGGACTTCTCTGGGGAAAACCCAAGATCTTAAGGAAATGGTCCTTATAGAACAATTAAGAGAGTCCATGGCTCCAGACCTGAGAAAGTTTCTCATGGAACAAGGTGCAGAGAGGCTGGGTGAGTTGCTAAATGTTGCTGAAAGGTATCAAGCAGCTCAAGCAGAGGTATCAGGTAATAAAAAGAAACAGGTGGATAATTATCAGGCACCACAAAACTTTAATGAATTTGATCATAGAGATCAAAACAAAGGTAAGCACCAGTTTGATAGGCCACGAAATGACTATAAAAATAAAACCCCACAATTCAATGAAAGGAAATATGATAACAGGAAACCCTTCAGACAGGAAGGAAAATATTGTCAAATATGCAGGATGCATAATCATAATACTAGTGAATGTGGTAGGAAGGTTCCTCCATATCACGCGGCATGCATGATAACAGTGGACAAGGGGAAGAAGAAACTGACAGAGAATCATATAATTCTTCAACATCCCCCCATCTGTGAAGAAGTGACATGTAATGGGGCCAAGGTTAGGTGCCTTTACGATTCAGGTTTAGAATATGACTCAGTTGTGAGTGCAACCCTAGTGCACCCTGAACAGTATACCACAGAGAAAGTGGAGATACAAGGGGCCGTAAAGGGAATATCCACCATGACACTTCCCGTAGCCGAGATCAATGTAGAGACAAGGTACGTGGAAGGAATGATTAGAGCAGCCGTGTGTGACGATCCTAATTACCCGCTGGTGTTAGGAAGTAAATATGTTTTTCTAGGAAGCCCTGTAAAACCTGTGGTAATGGCCACGCTTCAGGTCAGGTCGACCCCTAGTAGAAAGGAGGAGGAACCCCCAGTAACCTTTTCTGATAAACAGATGAGAAAGGCCCAGGCAAAGGACAAATCATTAAAACCTTGCTTTGACAAATTGCTAAACAGCCATGCACACCCTAAGAAAGGACAATTTTACTTGAGGGATGGACTGCTCCACAGGAAGGCGGGAGCAGGACCCAAAGGATATGGACAGTTGGTACTCCCAACTCCCTACAGAGAAGAAGTGATGGCAAAATCACATGTTGTACCAGACGGTGGACACCAGAGAAATGGGACTACCCGTCAAAGGACATCAGAAAAATTCTACTGGCCCCAAGTAGCTGCTGATATTGCACAATTTGTGGGGGCCTGTGAAAAATGTAGCAAGGTACAGTCCCCAAGTTGGGAAAATCATAATCAGATGCCAGCCAAGCATTCTGAAACATATGGGCCTAACATTAACAAGGAAAATAACAATAATAAGGTTGACATAGAGGATAGGTATCCCCCTTTCCCCCAACAGTGTTCACCAAAAATATTTAGATTCGCAACTCTGAGAAAGGCATCCAGAGAAAATAGAAATTCAGACCAGTCAACCCAGGGACAGTTTGAAGCCGCATTTAGGGAGCTGGCTGACATTGACATTGAAGATGATCCGCCTAAGTTAAAACCGAAACAAATTGTTAACATAAGAACAGTGGGCAGTGGACGAGTGAGCAATTCGGGAAATGCTCACAGCGCTTCACACTATGGCTATTAACTTAGCATTAAAAGGGCACTGGTGACATTGGTAGTCACCCGACCCCACACCGTCCAAGGGAAATTATTGATCGGACCCTGGATGGAGATAACCCACACATCTTTTAGCAATGCTAAGGGCGAATTGATTTCTGATGCAGAAACTCATTTCCCCACATATTATCTTAATTCTCCAGATTGTCGGTAGGCGAAACTATAGTTGGTGAATATAGCCTCCATTTGAGCGGCACATTATAGAACATTATAAATATATTATTAGAAGGGTGTTTCCACATTCAATCCCGCCTGAGATCAGACAAATTGTTGGCTGTGAACATTTCGGAGGAGCAGAGTGTCTCCATTGTTACCTTTTGAATTGAGGATAGTCCGAGTGTTTATTAAGGCTGATCCGGAAATTATTGGATCCCCTCCACAACTCAGATAGCACCATATAGATCAACTCCTCATAACGTACAAATTGAGGAACATCTAATATTCTCGGGTGTTAAGGTATTTTATTGGCATGGTCTGCTAGAGGTTAACAGCATAAGATTAATAGGTGACTACGTTTAATATAATGTAAATAATTGTTAGTTAGTGTACGCGATACACACGATTGATTATGACGTGTATGCGTTGGTATGTCACGCACCGTGACTAGGTTACCACACCCTTTTCTTAGATGACCGTCAAACGGATAAGACGTGTCCTATAATCCTTCCAGTGGTAGGCATGATATTGCCGCACATATGTTATTGCAGAACGGACATGGGTCAGTCCGATATTCTTATGAAGAGAGGAATGTATCGAGGTTAGTAATTTTAACTAAAGTCAAGGAAGGATGAAATTATGGTCCACATTCGTTTTATATCGCCAGACGTCTAATCTCATTGTCGGCCGTTGGATGTCCCAACCGCGCGTACATATAGTTACGACGTTCTGACTATAGGGTTGCATATTATTGGACCAGGACTATAATGCATGGATAGCATTTATGATGTATGATTCAATTCTAATATATAATGTTTTCATAATCAACCTCCATGGACTGTCTACTGTTTGAAATGTATATTAAAAATTGTGTGGACTCGAGAAGAGACTTATCACGTTCATTGAAGTTACAAATTCAACAATTATGATACTGAGTTCAAACCTTGTGACAGACAGAAAGTATTAACTCACATTCGCGTAACTATTCCAACAATAGCACGATCAAGAATTAATGAATCAAATGACCAGAACTAAGAAGCTTATTGAATCAATGAGAACGGTGGCTTTCCACAACGACCACTGAAATAGAAGACGGGGCCGCAACAACAATAAAAGAAGTGAATCGTATAAAGCCCCGCAACAAAGTGGTTGCCATTGCTGGGGAACGAAGGAAGAAAGAAATTTTTCTTGTTTACATACTTTCACGGACTGTTTACGATTACAAGAAAACGTTCAAGTCACATGATTCCGAACATGACGTGGCTTGTGTAACTATGCAAAAATCAGTGACGTCACAATATTCCGTGTACAAGCCAACGATCGAAGGACGATGCCAGCTCACCTAATGTTTCATTCAAGAATACAACTTCTCAGTAGATCATAGGATTGAAAAGACATTATTTACCAACAAGGAGCAAACAGTCCTATCCTCTAGTCTAGGCCGTTGGTGAAGATCGCATCGGACGACGGGTTAAAAGATAAGTCTCAGTTCGTGACTGTTGTCATTCATAAGAAACATCACTGAGTCTAATTCACATTTTGCAGGCATGTCCGTTCTATATATTTTATATGCACGTTATATTTGTTTTCATTGTTTGTGCTGTGCCTAATTTGTGGGAGGTTGGAGTGGAGATTCAGAATGAATAAATTATGGCTCTACGGATTGCCGATATTCATTCTGAACGGTCTTTAGGGTAGTGAATTAAATCGCATTTCGCGGAGACGCGTCGATGACATTTCCGGGGCTTGTTTCGTTCGGGACTGCATTTAATTCACAGTATATGTTAGATGTCTAGTTTGGTGAAATAATCGGTGTATTTTATCGTATTCAGTTTAAATTCTATTTAGTTTGGTAACAATGTTAGTAATCTATCTTGTTCTTTCTGATCTTGCTATTATTCAGTTCATTTTTTTTTTGTATAACCGTCAATGAGTCCATGTTTGCGTCATTAATTTTTGTGTACGCAGATTTAACTCTATATTCAGTTAACCTTCACCCTACTCTATATTTCCGGTTTGCAGATTTGGTTTCATAATATCAATTTTTATTGTAGAAACGTCTTGTTTCGTGATAATATGGTTTGTTTATCCTTGGTTTACCCATCGTATCGTATGTCCTCATTTCATCTGTTCATGATTTAACACTAATAATATAATTTCTTGCTTAATAAGAGTGTATATGAATATAATTAAAATTTAATGACTTTTAAGGAGAATTAGGGACTTTGCACCAATTTGCAGTGGTAGTCCAAGAAATGGGCGATGCACTTTATAGCTCATGATTAAGGCATAATATAATAATAATAATATATATTTATAAAATAATTTGACTTTTTAGTCTGTCCTGCATATAAAGGACATAGTGTATATTATTTGGTACATTTTTTCCATTACTAAATGATTTACTTAGCACATATCACTGACTGAATGATATAATACTTGAGGAATAATACTATTTATTATTAGGTGCATGATAGTAATTCAGCACCCGAAATAGATAAATATCATAACTATTTATGATATATTAACGAGTATATATGTAATATTTTCCCAACATAGTATGTCTATGTATGGAATCTACAAATAATAGTTAGATAATATTACAATTAATTAAATTGAACATTCCCAGATTAAGTTCAATAATATTATGATTGTTTATATCGACTATTCATAAATTGAATAAGTATAATAATTACTTAAAATTTATTGGTGATTATTACATAACCATTACGTACAATATTAACGTCAAGATGCTTAACTTAGACTATTTTATTAAAAATGGTAAAGATTTTGGGAAAAAAGGAGAACTTCTCGAGGCTTATGCATTGGCTGAATTTGCAAAATATAAGGCAGAAGAGGAGGAAAAGAAAGCCATTGCTAAAGCAGAGATGGAAGAACTTGAAAGAAAACAGGCGGAAAAGAAGGCAGAATTAAGACAAGAAGAAGAAAGAAAGATAGCAAGAGATGAAATCCTACGGATTGAAGAAGAGAATAAATTGAAACGACAAGAAATCATACTGCAGCAAGAAATGGAATTGCAACGACTTAAATTAGAAACAGCAAAACTTAATTCACAGGGCGCTGCAGCAACCCAAAATGATACTGCTCAATCTGGATCTTCATCCACACGACTTAAAGGTAATTATTACTTTAAGCTGCCTCCATTCAAGTTACACGTAGATGACCTTTCATCGTGGCTCGCGCGCTTTGAGGACATATGTAAGGTGAATAACCTTGACAAAGCGGCATGGGCACTGAAACTTAAGGAATTTCTAGATGGCGAACCTGCAAGTGCAGCACAAAATATAGATCCAACACTATCAACAGACTATGAGGCCATTAAGACGTTGTTACTACGTCGTTTCCACTTGAACGAAGAGGCATGTAGATTGCGTTTTAAAAGTTTGTTGCCAGATAACAATAGAGATTTCACAGGTTTTATTGCTAACATACGCAATACTTTTAACAGATGGGTTGAACTGGCAGGTGTCAACAAATCCTACGACAAGTTAGTCGATTTGTTATTGAGGGATAAAGTATTATCGTCTGTCAGCCCACCATTCTTTGCTTATCTGCAAGAAAGAAAACCAGAATCTATTGATGAGTTAGAAAAAATTTCTTTAAATTACTGCACAGCTCATCCGAATGCTAATATTTCTGGCACATTGATAAGAGAACCACTTCCTGTAGCCTCCAATATGGCATATCATAATCATAACAAACCTAGAACACACAGTGTAGACAGGGGTAGGTTCAAAGGAAACTATGACATTAATTTTCATAAGGGACAGAATAACTTTAACAATAACTTTAATAGAGGACGACAACAAACCAGAAACTATTCACCTCAGTCAAGAAATAACAGTAATCCACGTAACTCAAGTTATAATCGATCATATAACTATAATAATGATTACAAGTGGAACAATAGCGATAATTATAACTCGAGACATCGAGATAACAGTTACAATAGAGGACAACGGGATAATTCATCTAATTATTCTCGTCATCGTTCTCATTCTCGTAGATCGACAACTTATAACCATAATACAGGGGCAGCTGTTACTACTGCTACAACCCCTAGGGTTCAGAGTTCAACTACTGATAACAAAATACAGTCATCGTCTACTTGTTTTGCAATGAATTATAACGTGGCAAATAGTTGCCCAACATGTAATCTTATATTTCAGAAAGCAAAAGAGACAGTTCTGAACTGCGGTCATATTCTACCAGAAGTCAGTCTAGCAGTCAATGACGGAACAGGATCACTGATCTTCAACAGAGGAAAAGTTAATGGATCCATCGTCTCAGTCTTAAGAGATTCGGGATCGACCACGATCGGAATCCGTCAGACACTTGTTCATCCAAATTGTGCAACTGGAGAACATGTCAGGTGCATGACTTTTGGGGGAACCATAGAATATTATCCAACAGCTATTATTTACATTGACACACCTTTCTTCACAGGCAATGTTAAAGCATGCATGTTAAGAAACCCAATTGCCGACCTTATGGTGGGATGCATACACGGGAGTAAAGATTGCACACCAGATGAGATTATTCAATGGGAAAAAAATAATCTATACATCGGAAATGCAGCAATAACCAGAGCACATACAAAACAATTAGAGACTATAGACACGGAAAACAAGGAAACAAATGATCATGAAAATATCGAGATTCATTCTGCTATTGACCGAGTATCATTTGCTGCAAAACAGAGGGAAGACAGGTCACTAACAAAATTTTTTACGCTGGTCAACAAAGATGACAATCTTTCTAGGAACATAAATTATAGTCAGTGGTTTAGTATTAAAAATGACATTTTATTAAGATGTTTTATGGATAAAACTCAGATAAGACAACAAGTCATGGTACCTTTTGCTTTTAGGCGGTACATACTTCAACATGCACATGATTCTAAGTGTGCAGGTCACATGGGTTATACTCGTACACGTTCACGAGTATTATCTTCTTTTTTTTTGCCGGGAGTATCACGAGATATTTCACAGTACGTACGCTCCTGTACGATATGCCAAGAAGTGAAAGCACGGGGAGCCTTTCACACGGCGCCTATTCAGGCTTGTGATATATCGGTGAGACCTTTCGACAAAATGGCCATTGATATCATTGGCCCACTTTTACCATCAGCCAGAGGACATAGGTTTATTCTCACTTGCATCGATTTATGCACACGATGGCCAGAAGCCATCCCATTAAAAAACAACCACCACAACAGATGTAGCTGATGCACTACACTTGATCTTTTCTAGAGTAGGTTTTCCTAGAAAACTTTTGTCAGATCATGGTTCTCAATTTATATCTGAGACTATGACGGAGGTAATGAAGACTTGGCAAATAGATAGAAACCTCAGCAGCATTTATCACCCAATGAGTAATGGTGCTGTAGAAAGACTTAACCGTACACTCAAACAAATGCTACATAAAGTTACAGTTAACCATCCACAGGACTGGGACAGAGTGCTACCAGCGGTGTTATTCGCTTATCGAGAGGTGCCAAATGAACAAACTGGCTTCTCTCCGTTTCATTTAGTCTTTGGCGCTCCTCCAAGAGGTCCTATGGGACTGATAAAAGATTTATTAATCGATTCTGAGATGACTCAGGACACTCAGTCATCCTATGAATATGTAATTAATCTCCGGAATAACATTATTGATGCCTGTCAAATGGCAACAGCTTCATCTGAGGCTGCGAAAGAGAAAGCTAGAACTTTCCAAAACAGTAATAGACGATTACGTCAATTATTTCCAGGAGATCAAGCTTATGTGTTATTGCCACATAACAATAATAGACTACTAATCTCGTGGAATGGTCCTTACCAGGTTATCAATAAGATTTCTGATGTTGATTATGTCCTGGACATTAAGGGACATCACAAAATATTTCACATAAATATGCTCAAGCAATTTCATACTCGACCTGAACATCTACAAGCTATTTTTCATGAATTAGATGACACTTTCAGACCTACATGTCACTATTCTAATTTATCCGTTATCCAGGAAGAAGAATCTTCTTTTCCTGAGGTACAGTTAGCTTTACCTGTACCTGTAGTACAATCTAGCGAATCTTGGCGGGACGTAACCATCTCTTCGTCGGTTACACCGCAACAGCATCAAAAGATTGCTGATCTGCTACAATCTTATCCAGATGTGTTGACCGATGTTCCAGGTCGCACATCAGTCATTAATCATGACATCACTCTTAACGAGGATACTCCAATTCGGGTACATCCTTATTCTGTTCCTATACACTTTCTTACTAAAACTACTAAGGAACTTGAACAGATGTTATCTTTAGGAATTATCGAAACTAGTAATTCCCCATTTTCTTCTCCATTAGTTATTGTCCGAAAGAAGGACAATAACATTAGACTATGCGTCGACTATAGAAAATTAAATGCACAAACGATAGTTGATAGCGAACCACATCCACTTCTCGATGACTTACTGCCACGTCTATCGACAGCAACTATATTTACTAAGATAGACTTAACTAAAGGTTATTGGCAGATACCACTAACCGAAAAAGCAAAATACTACACAGCGTTTTCAACTCCGCTAGGTCTATACCAGTGGAACGTGATGCCTTTTGGGCTGGTTAACGCTCCAGCTACCTTTGTTCGCATGATGCGACACATTTTTTCAGGTAGACCAGACATTATTACATATATAGATGACATATGCTTGTTTAGTTCATCTTTTGAGGAACATTTTTTGGGTCTTGGATACGTTTTTGATACCTTGAGAAGGTACAAGTTAACTGCTAAACCTACAAAATTACAGGTAGCATTTCATGAGATCACTTTTTTGGGTCACATTATTGGAGCTGGATATATCCGAACATTACCCAGTACAGTTTCAAAAATTTTAAACATTTCCGTTCCTCAAACGAAGAAACAAGTGAGAAGCTTGTTAGGTCTAGTCCAATATTACAGTAGATTCGTACCTAACTTGTCATCCATCACTGCTGTATTGTCCTCATTACTAAAGAAGAACATGCCAGTGAAAGTGACATGGACTGACGAATGTGACAGAATTTTTCGGCAAATAATTTCTATATTTTCAAATCCACCTATTTTGAGATTAATTGATGCTTCTAAAAAGTTCATTCTTCGTACAGATGCGAGTAACTACGGAATTGGCGCATGTTTGCTCCAATACCATGACGACATCCTCCATCCAAACTTGTACGTGTCACGAAAACTGAAACCACCAGAAGTGAAGTACTCTACGGTTGATCGCGAACTCTTAGCCGTCGTGTGGGCGATAACCAAACTAGAAAAATTCCTACTGGGAGCCCCTTTTGTAGTACAAACCGATCAAAGGGCCGTAGCATCACTACAACGAGCAAATCACAAGAGTCCAAAATTGACCAGATTTGCTATACTCCTCCAACCCTTCGAGTTTTCAATCGAGTACATCACAGGATCCGACAACATCTTGGCAGATACATTATCTCGAAATCCTAATGATGTCGATTCCTAATTTACGTTGTTTGTCGCAAAGACAATACCATGTACAGAGAAACTTAATCAAAGAACATAGCACCATCGTTGCTTTTTGACACATGAATGAACCATTTACTCAGCTGCTTTCTATAGGCAAATTATACGCAAAGTGATTGCAATCAAGACACTATATTCGTCTTTACACCGGGACTTTCCTGGTTTACATTTGTCACAACATTGTTTCAAAACACTTCGGAGAAAATAAATGACATTCCAGTCGAACTAATTCGTTATATAACGTGATTCAGAATACTTGAACATTTTGTCTAATGGAAATTCAAGGATCAAGACTACGAATGGATCTTCATATCCAATGTTAATTACTTTAATTTTTTCTTTAAAACTAATCCACATTAAAATGACAAGTGAGTTGAATTTTAAAAAAATGAATGAAACTTAAAAAAATGAAAGAAAGAAAAGAAAACTCACATAATTCTTTGATTATATTCTTAGAATTACATGATTATATTGCATACTATTGTTTAAATTAGTTAGAAAGGTATTAATAACTTAATACTACACTTACTTGATGTTCAACACACATAACTTAGTTAAATTTATACATCATTTTTTTTTCTTTCTCTAATTTATTCTTTATTCGTTATTATGTCTTTCTTTAACAGATCCTCTCATTTTTCTTACATTAGATTTTCAACAACTTATTCTTATTCCATACCTAGTATAGTTAGTTAGTTTAATTTTAACACTTTAAATTAGTCTGACATGACATTTTATCACGACATATTTTAAGTTAATTAATTATTTAATTAGAGATCGACATTACCATTCTCTTTTAGTTCTTATTACCATTTATATTTATTTATGATATAAATAATGAATATATTACATGACTATTGGTTAGTCGACATGACCACGACATTGGTTCTAGACAGAACGTCGTAGGCCATATGCCGCAATCTCGTTAAATTTTTTTTTTTGATATTGTTAACATATTGGTATTTTTTCAGATGGGTTTTTGTTAAAAAAAATCTATCTAATAGATTTTTTTTTCCCCCAGTGGACAGGGAATTGTTAAGGTATTTTATTGGCATGGTCTGCTAGAGGTTAACAGCATAAGATTAATAGGTGACTACGTTTAATATAATGTAAATAATTGTTAGTTAGTGTACGCGATACACACGATTGATTATGACGTGTATGCGTTGGTATGTCACGCACCGTGACTAGGTTACCACACCCTTTTCTTAGATGACCGTCAAACGGATAAGACGTGTCCTATAATCCTTCCAGTGGTAGGCATGATATTGCCGCACATATGTTATTGCAGTACGGACATGGGTCAGTCCGATATTCTTATGAAGAGAGGAATGTATCGAGGTTAGTAATTTTAACTAAAGTCAAGGAAGGATGAAATTATGGTCCACATTCGTTTTATATCGCCAGACGTCTAATCTCATTGTCGGCCGTTGGATGTCCCAACCGCGCGTACATATAGTTACGACGTTCTGACTATAGTGTTGCATATTATTGGACCAGGACTATAATGCATGGATAGCATTTATGATGTATGATTCAATTCTAATATATAATGTTTTCATAATCAACCTCCATGGACTGTCTACTGTTTGAAATGTATATTAAAAATTGTGTGGACTCGAGAAGAGACTTATCACGTTCATTGAAGTTACAAATTCAACAATTATGATACTGAGTTCAAACCTTGTGACAGACAGAAAGTATTAACTCACATTCGCGTAACTATTCCAACAATAGCACGATCAAGAATTAATGAATCAAATGACCAGAACTAAGAAGCTTATTGAATCAATGAGAACGGTGGCTTTCCACAACGACCACTGAAATAGAAGACGGGGCCGCAACAACAATAAAAGAAGTGAATCGTATAAAGCCCCGCAACATCGGGACATGTCGTTGAGCAGACTCAACGAAGAGAAAATGGTGAATATTGATTGCTAAGCAGTAGTAAGACAAGCCGTAACACTTGCAGCTGTACAGTAACATATCTGAAATGGATTCTTGGATTGCAGAGGTCTGAGGCAACCTTCGTCAGTAGTGCTTACTTTGACTTGACCCACCTGCATTAATCCATGAGCAAAATAAAATTAGAGAAACGTTGATGCAGATTTTTTAAGCCGCCATCCGTGCGATGAAAATCAAAGAAATCACCAGGCATAGACATAAATTTCTCTATGTGTATATAGAATTATAGACTGACATATAACGTCTGTTTTAAGAGGGGAGGATTTGTCGTGAGAAATTCTAATCCACATATATCAATTAAAAAGTAAATGTAAAGCCTAACAAATAAATTCTATAAAAGGAAGAAGAATGGTAAAGAACAGTGCTGTCACAATGACAGTACTCGAAATCCCCTTTGTTTTATGTTTCGTCTGCAAATTGTAACGTTTCCACGTTAAATATAAACCACTGCATAAATACATGCGTTTCCACAACCCAATAAAACGTGTACTGCAGTTCTAAGAAAAACCTTGAGATACGCAAGTGATTAATGACCTAAATTAATCCTAACATTAATTATACTACGTTACCAAAACGAACGAACAGATGGACTAAGATGGAAAGAAGGGAGGGCTGAAGGCAGCAACGCAAGCAACACTAAACACGCGTCTCGCTATATTAATGCCACCCCTAACACGCGTGTAAGGGCACATGCACTAACTTTATTTCAGACGGACAGTGATAAAAACACTACCCTTCCCAGAGTTAGGTTTTAAAAAACCTGAAAACGCTTATTAGGAAAGATGACATTAGATGGATTTACGTTTGAAAACATGACAGTACCCAGACACCACATGGGGATTGAAGTGAACAGGAGGTGGTAGAAAATGCACATTTTGAACGCAGCCACCTAGCTCCCTTAGATTGAGATATTTGGATTCCTTAGGGCTTGCTGACACAGAATATGTTAAGTGTTACGCAAATAGTCCAGGAATTAATAAATTATAGGCAAAAGAAAATAATGAGGGTGTCAGACAACCTAAAAACTCGGAGTCGCTCAGTGGCAGAATTTTAAACCACCATTGTACGGAAATAGGCCACAAGTTACATTTGAATTGATTGGATGGAATGATATGTAAGGCTAAACACGATTAGTCGGACTATAAATGCTATCTTTTGTTGTCAAGGGAGACGGAAGTAAGAGTACTTTTTTTCAAACGATGGGGTAGAAATGGCCTGATTGGTTAGGTCTGTTAATATAGTTAATTGATAGCGTTAGTTCGAGACCACTAGTTCAAATAAGCTTGATAAAGCAACAGTGCGTTGAAGCCAGCTCATATTTTTGCTAAATAAAAGCCTGGAACATAAGCAGATGGGAATTTGTGACAGTATTTGTGCCTACATTCATTGCTAGTCAACGTATCTGTGTTTATTTCTTGAATTGTGGTAGGTTGAAATATTTGATCTCTTTTTAATGAAAATTGAATGTACATTGATAATTTATGTCTGTATATATGTGCAGTTCAGTAGCGAACATGAGACAAGGCCTATATCTATATATATATTGCTCCAACCTGAACAGAAGGTGTCGGAGAAAAGTCAAACTACATGGAATTACCACATAGTACACTGACACCTACCTTATGACATGGAAGGAATTATAGCTGAAAGTGCAGAGGCGTAGTAACCGTTAGGGAGGTTAATACTGGAGTAAGCTGCTTCAGAAGAAGATAGCAGTTAAACTAAAGCTCTGAACTCTGTGTTTGTGATGTATTGTGCTCAGTCTAGCCAGATAGTATAAATTAGTTCTGAAGTAGGAGGTACATCCTTCTTGTTTCAGGGACTGTGGTCCTAGTTATTGAAGCCGCACCTGGTCTGAGCGTTTGCTGAATCCAGAGGCTACAACATACTCTTTGGTCCCTGTAGTAACCAGTAAGGTGTCTTCAGAACCATTGAGGTGTCTTCAGAACCAGTGAAGAAGTCTAGCAGAGGAGTCTTTGCCTGCCGCCATCACGAAAGTTAAGCCCTTCGTGGCCAACAGAGCTCAACAATTTGTACACATCCTTTTAAAATGAATTGTATTAATTAAAGAGGGACAATTAATTGTTTTAATGTTCGGAACTGAGACCATCTCCAATACTAGTTCCAACATACACAAGCACATGCAGTCATGATGACCAATAAGAACATATCTTGAAGAACAAGACCAGTATTACCTCATATTACCACATCACAACTCACACACATAGATTACTAATATTGTATGTCAATGCACAGACCACATTTATCACTGTGTACATAATATTTGTAATTACATGTTATAATATTGCCTGGTTCACTGTGTAGTTGAATCAGGATCACTATTGTAGAAAAAAATCAATACATCTGTATATATCTGAAATTTATCATTGAATCTTTTAAGATATTCTTCTAGAGTGTTGACTGTTTGTGAGTGTCACAGTGTTGTCAAGTGTGGTGGAATAATTAAATTGTTTATCTGTTTGTTGTTGTGGTGACTTACACTTCATCATTTGCATAACCCTAGACATATAACGTTGCCAACACAATATTCCAGAATAATTCTGACTGAGATATAAATATGTGGCAGTAAGTAAGGTTATCTGTAAAACACTACACATATTAGATACAGATACCTTCACAGCTGATCTCAGTCAGTACACCAAGTCCCTATAAATATTTATATCATCCCACTTTACCACAGCCGTCTACTCTTGTTGGGAAGGATCTTCGGCGCTGGTTTTCACTTTTCAGCCACGTATGTCGCACTGGCTGCGTTGAGTCTGTTGTTGTAGGATGTCTGTGATGTTGTCTGTCAACCTCTTGGTCTTCTCTATGCCCCACAACCAGATCTTGGACTGTTGTAGGCGCGTGATAGTTATTGATCGGGCTTCATTCTCGTGAGATGACCTAACCTCTTTATTTCTGTTTCTATATACTCCAGGACGGGTGTAAGAAAGGTAGTACCATAGCAGATACAGTGGTAGGGAAGTCAAGTGTTAGAGATTTCACCATACTAGGTCCAGCATCGAGAGGTGGGGTGACCAGTTCCCTTCCTCGATGCCTTTTCCTTCCCTAACTCAAGAGCAAAGTCAGATACACATTTACAGATGGGTAGACTGAAGAGTGTTGATACCGTGAATTGGACCCGGCACCTTTGCCGCGAGAGACCAGCGCTCTAACCACTCTTGTCAATCGGACGCTCATACAGGATGTGTCACCGTGGGGTTTGCCCAAGCATTATTCATGCTATTGTTAAGGTGAGATAAACAGGACAGCTCACAAGAGAAAATAATGAATGAAAATAATAATATTGCTAACTGACAACGGTTCAGAATACCGGTTCATGTTAACTAATAGTGAGTGATTATAGTGAGTTGTAAATAGAAAGTTCGAGAACAAGAAAAAAAAGGCTTGACCAATAAATTTAAGTAAACAGATTTGGGTCAGCAAATCAGAAGAGTGGCAAGAAAACACACCACGAAAAATGACCAGAGGTCATTACAGGCAGTCCTGAGTTGTGCTTCAGGAAGAAGGTGTGATCGCTGTGCAGACAAGATGAACCTTCTGTGGTTTTACAGATAGGGTTAAGTGAATATGTTTAGATGTCCAGTCATCACTAGCCAGTGTTATTCTATCGGGAGGTAGTTTGATTTGATTCCGTGGTTCACAGTTAAGGTGTATTTCTGAAAGGAGATCAGCGTTTATGCTGTGGTTTTTGTAAGTATTGAACTATGATTATATTTTGCACAGAGTATAATTTTGTTTACAGGAGAATCTTGCAGAAGCACGATTTGCCAGTTCATTACGAGAACTTTACGACTATGTACCAAGAAAAACGGATGGTTATAACGACTATGTGTAAAGTAACCAAAAGGCTGTAAATATTTGAAGGAAACTAGAGATATTATAGAGGAGCCATATTGAACAAGGTTTGAAGTATCCAGAATTGCAAATGATTTTCAAGAAAAAGTGAATGTCGACTTTTATAGAAGAACTTCAAATATGCTCTCTCACTTGTAAGTATCAGAAGGGTGTACATACAATTATTTATGCATGAGATGAATTTTGTTGCTAGGAGCAGTTATAGAGACCTGTCTGACCAGTTCCGCGAGAAAGATATTTAAGTAACAAATCAAAGTATGGAATGCTAACAAAGAGCATTGGTATATGAGGAAATACGAGCAGGTTTTGGGAAGACTAAGGAAGTCTACAGGAGAAAAGAATAAGTTAAAGAAGAATACGGAAGTTACAAGACATAGAATTCATGTATGAGTTAACCTGAAGTACAAAGACCCAGTAAAGGCCTCTATGCGAACTCTATCATTTGAATAACTCATTATATGTGTTGTTTTATTAAGTTATTAAAAGTTTTAAGGATCAGAACGAATTTGATTCCATCTTTATGAGTTGCTGATTGTATGCAATGTACATTTAAACTACCACGATACGAAGTCACTAAGAAGGAACTGAACGAACCTGAAGTATACAAGAAAAGGATTAGAGTATCATCCAGGAATTTACACCTCTGGCGGAGTTGGCCAGTAATGATATCAACTAAATAACTTGGAAGATAAAAAAGAGAGAAAGAAAGAATAGATAAAAGAAAGAACTTGTAAAACATATACGTACGCTATCTATGACAGCTGTAGTTCCTACAATTTTACTGTCGTCATTTCTCATTCTGTCTCTCCAGGTAACATTAATGCCTCCTCTCAACCATTTCATCTCGTCCGATATGATTGTCATGTGCTCTAGTCACCATGTTTCATACTTACACCAGCACCATTCGAGGAAAAGCTCTACGGAGATTCAAATAGCCTCAAACTGACCACTGCTTTCTTTGAAAACATTCAAGTAGACGACGTCTGGGAGTGTACGAAGAGGAAAAAGACACTGATAGCAAAGATTTGGTAAGAATATCATGAGGTGACTGTCGTGAGAAATTCTAATCCACATATATAAATTAAAACGTAAATGTAAAGCCTAACAAATAAATTTAATAAAAGGAAAGAAGAATGGTAAAGAACAGTGCTGTCACAATGACTGTACTCGAAATCCCCCTTGTTTTCTCCTTCGTCTGCAAATTGTAACGTTTCACGTTGATAGTAAAAGCCTACTGCTTCAATACCCTCTTTCTACGATAAAACGTGTACTGCCTTTTTAAGAAAAACCTTGAGATACGCAAGCTGACCTATATTTAATATTCCATTCATGTCATTTTATACACTAAGTTACCATAAACGAAAGACAGATGGACTAAGGATAGAAAGAAAGGGAGGGGCTAAAAGCCGGAACGCAGGCAATACTACCACAGTCTCGCGATACACAATTAATGCCACCCCTAACACGCGTGTAAGGCCACAAGCACTAGCTTTTTTTTGAAATCGACAGTGATAAAAAACACTACCCATACGAGTTAGGTTTTAAAAAACCTGAAAAACGCTTATTAGGAAACATGACATTATACTGGTTTACGTGTGAAAACATTACAGTACCCAGACACCACATCGTATTCGAAGTGAACGGGAGGTAGAAGAAAATACATACTTTGAACGCAGCCCCTTAGCCCCATTAAATTTATATATTTGGGTTCCTTAGGACTTGCTGACAAAGAATATGTTAAGTGTTACGCAAATAGTCTAGGAATTAACAAATTATAGCCAAAAGAAATAGTGAGGGATGTCAGACAACACCAAAATCAGAATCGCTCAGTGGCAGATTTTCACACCACCATTGTACGGGAAATAGGCTGACATGTTACCTCCTATTTGATTGGCGGAAAGTAAATGTAAGGCTAAACACGATTAGTCGGGCTATAAATATTGATTCTTTGTTGTTAGGGAAACGTGAGTAAGTGTACTTTTTTTCAAACGCTTGGGTAAACTTGGCACGATTGGTTAGACCCGCGAATATAGTCAATCAGAGGCGTCAGGTCAGCACCACATTTTCAAATAAACTTACTAAAGAACCAGTGCGTTGAGCGCCAGTGCATATTTTTCTAAATAAAAGCCTGGGACATCGGCAGATCGGATTTTGTGCCTATTCATTGCCAGTCAACGTAATTCTGTGTTATTTCCATGAATTGTGGTAAGCTTGAAATATTTGATATCTTTTTAATGAAAATTGAATGTAAATTGATAATTTATGTCTGTATATATGTGTGGTTCAGTAGCGAACATGAGGTAAAGCCTATATAGTGCTCCAACCTGAACAGAAGGTGTCGGAGGAAAGTAAAACTACATGGAATTGCCAAACAGTACACTGACACCTATCTTATTGACTAGAAAGAAAAAATGCTGGAATTGCAGAGGCGTAGTAACCATTAGGGATGAGTATACTGGTGAAAATTGTTTCAGATGAAGATAGCAGTTGGCCTACCGCTCTGAACTCAGTGTTTGTTATGTATTTTGTTCAGTCTGGAAATTTAGTATAAATTAGTTCTGAAATAGGAGGTACAACCTTCTTGTTTCAGGGACTGTGGTCCTAAAGTTATTGAGCAGCACCTGGTCTGAGCTTTGCTGAATCTGGAGGCTGACAGCATACTCCTGGGTCCAGATAGCGACTAGTGAGGTGTCTCCAGAACACAGGGAGGTTATCGAGCAGAGGAGTCTTTTCCTGCCGCCATCACGAAAGATAAGCGTCTGTGGCCAGAGGAGCTCAACATTATGCCCCCCTCAAAATCTGACTTTATAATAAAACAGAGGGAAAATACAGTGTTTAAATTGATAGGAACTGTGAACTTTTCCCCATACTATGTCCAAGATAAACAAACACTTGAAGTCATGATGACAAATAACAACATAGCTTGAAAAAAACAAAACCAGTATTACCTCATATTACTACTACACAACTGACACACATAGGATAATATTAATAAAATATGTCACTCCAAGGTTCATATTGATAAATTCTGTACATATAAATTGTGATTTGATTTGAATGTGATTCCTGGTTCACTTTGTAGTTGAATCAGGATATAGATTAGTGAAAGTAATTAATACATATATATTTGAAAATTTACCAGTGACTCATTTAAGATAGTCTTATAGAGTGTTAAATGTGTGTGAGTGTCACAGTGTTGTACAGTGTTGTGGAATAAATTAAATTGTTTATCTGTCTGTTGTTGTTGTGACTTACACTTCATCACTTACATACCCCTAGACATTTAACGTAGTCATCACAATATTCCAGAATAATTCTGACTGAGGTATAATGTGGTAGCAAGCAAGGTTATCTGTAAAACACTACACCTATCTTTTCCTGCCTCCATCACGAAAGATAAGCGTCTGTGGCCAGAGGAGCTCAACATTATGCCCCCCCTCAAAATCTGACTTTATAATAAAACAGAGGGAAAATACAGTGTTTAAATTGATAGGAACTGTGAACTTTTCCCCATACTATTTCCAAGATAAACAAACACTTGAAGTCATGATGACAAATAACAACATAGCTTGAAAAAACAAAACCAGTATTACCTCATATTACTACTACACAACTGACACACATAGGATAATATTAATAAAATATGTCACTCCAAGGTTCATATTGATAAATTCTGTACATATAAATTGTGATTTCATTTGAATGTGATTCCTGGTTCACTTTGTAGTTGAATCAGGATATAGATTAGTGAAAGTAATTAATACATATATATTTGAAAATTTACCAGTGACTCATTTAAGATAGTCTTATAGAGTGTTAAATGTGTGTGAGTGTCACAGTGTTGTACAGTGTTGTGGAATAAATTAAATTGTTTATCTGTCTGTTGTTGTTGTGACTTACACTTCATCACTTACATACCCCTAGACATTTAACGTAGTCATCACAATATTCCAGAATAATTCTGACTGAGGTATAATGTGGTAGCAAGCAAGGTTATCTGTAAAACACTACACCTATTAGATACAGATACCTTCACAGCTGATCTCAGTCAGTACACTAAGTCCCCTATAAATATTTATATCATCCCACTTTACCAGTGACATCTCCGCAATGAAGGTCGGCTGCAATGGATCTCCAACGTCTTCCTATTTTTAAAATAAAATTTTGCCTCGTTCTGGCGAGACGCGTCCCGTTCAACATAGTCGGTTATATTAGGGCACATGTCCAAATATAACAGACCTTTAGGTCTGGTGACAATTGATTTACTTTTTTTAAAATTTGATCTTCCGTCTTTTGTCTTGATTGTGCACTCTGATAGACTGTTTCCTGTCCATCTCATGATGTTATCTTCCCATTCATAGCGATGTCTCCTTCTTCTACGTTTGTCTTCTATTATGGTTTTCAGCAAGGTGTTGTGTCCTTTTATTTGGCGAAAACATTTTCGCTGTCTAATTTTAGTAATAATATACTATTTATCTCTTGTCATTTCTTTCGTTTCTGATGTGTGGGTCTTTCAGTAACGGTGATTGTTAGCAAAACACTGCACTGGCTTTTCGACGTCGTGTTTAGATTTATCTACATCACCGGTAGCCAAACCAGCAGCTGTGGAGATCTACTTTAGAAACAATGAGCACTCTAATGATCTACCATGATAAAGTCATGTCAGTTTTCGGGTGTCATAGTATTTACGAGCTGGAAAACGTTCAGCCAATATGGAACTTTTATTTTTACCGCATGATCTGTTTCCTGCAATTTCATCAACAGAGAAGTAGAAAATTAAAACTGATTATTTTACCGAACGTTCACCTCACTTCAAAGAAAAGATAACTTTCTATCTTATTGTTGACGAATAACGTGAACTTTAGTCAGCTAGCTAGCAGGTTGTCACTAGGAATGAGGTGAAAGTACTGTTAAACCTGAGGAATGGTTTGGTTTGGTTTGAAGGACTATTTTCATTGCACACGGACAACACCATCAATGCTCCGATGTCCTCCTTTAGATCACACAAGGAGGATCTCAGCACAGTGCACGGACTCCGCAGCACCGGCGAGAATCACAATGTGTGTATATATGAATCACACATTCTATAAATATTTTTGTGGTGTGTAAGTTTCTAATTTTAAAATTCTGCCAGGGCAGCGGCCTGATAGGCTTACTCTTTACGATTTCTAACTGCCGTGGGATTTTTAACGTGCGCACCTTGCACACGGGACCTCCTATTTTTTCGCCCTTATCCGAGAAGGCTAGGTATCCGATCTCACTACCCAGGAGACCAGGGGGAGTATAACATCATTGGGACCAATGGTTCTGAAAAAAATTTCCATACATTATATTCCCTCAACTGGGAATCGAACCTGGTACCTCTAGAATTCGAGGAAATCACGGGAGAAAAGGGCTAATCCGAAATTTACCTAGATTAAAAATTATTTTTGCCCCTTCTGTCACCTAGAAATCTACCAGATTATGTCGTTTGATCTACCGGAAGGTCAACATCGACCAGTTGACGGACCCTGCTGTACGTGGTCCAAACATCAGTCGCAAAATCTGAAATTCGAGCCGTAAAACGGGTTGTTACGACAGATGAGTAGTCTTTTGCCTCACGCTGATGTAAACAAAATACAATATCAGAAAAGAACTTATTATAACATGTAAGAAAAACAATGTACAGATCAGCAGATCTAAAACAGAAGCAATGAACATTAAAAGAATGTCAAGGCCACTCAAAATCTTTGTCAATAAAACTTCGCGATTGATTCGCTATTATTGGCTTTTTTTCTGGGCGCCATAGCGACAAAATGGTGGCTAAGATAGCGACACTGCCCCTTAAATTTGCTGCTGTTTCGCTGGTTGCCTGAGTTCCTTAACGATTAGCAGACGATCTGGTTACACGATTGCACTCTCAGATCTGTGAAATCTCGTTGGCGCCGTTCAAAGTAAGGGACAACATTTTCACACTGGAGAAAAAACAAAAAACAAGGTCATCATAACTGATAATGGAAACATGCTGCAGACGAACAACGAAGAGATAAATACGCAACCGCCACCTAAAGCAGACGAGAAGTCTAGTATTAGAATTTGTGTTTTCTTCTTCAAGCGGCACACCAACGGGCGTAGGTGATTATTTTTCTCCACAACCTTCTCTCCCGTGTGCTGTTTATCAACTTTGCTGGTAATTATTGTCAACTGTCCAGTACCATCTCTTTGTGTGGCTCTTTGTCTCTTTTTCTAGAACATTTGCACAAATTTCCGTCAGTGCACGTTTCCTTCACATATCGAACTCCTCCTGCTTATCAGTTCTGAGTTCCTTCTAGTTCAATTCGCCTTCAGAGTTCATCATCATCATCTTCAGTACCGTTCACATCCTTTGGTTCACAGGTCCTAACAAAAACATGCCACGTACTCCTGTCATGTGCCATCCGTTCAAGATCTTTCAATATCTTTTTTACCCCCATTCATATCTCTCTCCACTTCTTTTTTCCATGTGTGTGTGTGTGTGTGTGTATGTGTTGTTGTTGTTGTTGTTGTTGTGGACTCCCCATGTCTCTTATCCTGATAATTCCAAAATAGGAATTGCCATCTAAAATTATCAGCAGGTTTTTCTTTATCTGTGTCCTATTCAACGCAATCTACTTCTCCTCGCCTGCTGGTCTTTAGAATTCACAAACACAATAATCCACGGCGGAGTTGTGGATTAAAGTTGCTACCATAAGTGAAATGGGTTCATTTTCGATACAAGACAACAGGAGGCTGAGACGCTTGGGAGTCATGACCCAAGTGGGCCCGCCCCCCTTAGAGTGTAAAGGAGTATACTGGGCCGAAACACTTGTCTGATGGGGGGACTTCTTCTGATGATCAGATTGCCTCCTGTTGTATCGCTCTGTAAAGAGTTTCCTATCATCATGTTGGTCCTACATTATGAGTCCAAAGAGCACATTAAGAGGCTCATGCCACTAACACAATAAGTTAGTCCAACATTGTGAATTCAAAGAGCACATTAAGAGGCTCATGCCACAATAAGTGGGTCATACATCGTGAATTCAAAGAGCATATTAAGAGGCTCATGTCCACGAAAATTAAATACATATCTGTCTTAACTAGGGCCTAGTTATATAACCTTATGTCCTCGTGTATGTCATATTTATTACATCAAAAGTTCGAAAAAAAAAATTAATAGAGTGTTTTTGGTTTTGGTTGTAAAGACTATCTTCATTGCACACGGACAACTCCATCAGTGCTCCGATCGCCTCCCTTAGATCACACATGGAGGATCTCAGCACAGTGCACGAACTCCGTAACACCGGCGAGGATCACAATGTGTGTGTAGAGGAATCACACATTCTATAAATATTTGTGGGGTGCGTTTGCATATTAAACATATTTTAATTTACAAAATTAATATATACTCAGAGTTATGTCGCTATAACACAACAGTTACAGCTATCATTTTTGTGGCTACAGACGTGGGCGATCACGTCTCTCCATATTCTACGGTATTTTGTTATCTTGAATAAGGTTTATTAACACTTTCATCCCATCCTACATGGTTCCTGAATCAATGTATTTATTTTCTTTTCTTTCTTTCTTTCTGCCACTTTCTTTTGTTTTTTATGTTTGTCTTTCCGTTCGTCTGTCTGCCTGCCAGTCAGCCTGCCTGTCTATCTGTCTACATGCATGCCTGTCTTCTTTCTTTGTTTCTTTTCTTTCTGTCTTTCTTCCATCCTGCTCTCTGCCTCTCTCTCTCTCTCTCTCTCTCTCTCTCTATTATTATTATTATTATTTCATTTTCCCTCAAGAATGTACAGATATAAGCGAGAATATGTTTTTGTAATGTGTGTATTGATGTTTAATGACACATTAAAAAATGCAGATTAATTGCTGATGAACACATGAGTGAGTGTCGGGATACAGAATGAAAGATAAAGGGCTGGATGGTCGGACAGACCTGGGTCCCCAATTCTTTACCCTTTTAAATAAATTTATGTCCATCTATCTCCTCTCCTACTGATTCTGCTCTTGGGTTAAGGAGGGCAAAGAAATAACACCAAGTCTCACCTCCTTCAATAGCAGACTGTCAAATACTTCATGAGTTCTGATACCATGCCACCTAATCTGATTATGCTTGAAATCTTAATTTACTGTACGTTTTTCTTAAAAAATTTAATTTAATTTAATGTTTTTATAATATTTGTTTAATTAACAATACTTAATTTTGATTATGACTGCATACTGTAAACTCACGCTGTCATATTACCTTTATAGTGTTGCATGTCTTCATATTAATGCTTTAAGTAACATGTGGTAATGAAAGGATATAATATACAAGATAAATGAGAGTGGAAGGGCAGAATGTTAGACGGGCCTGCGCGCCCAATTCTTAACCCTTCGAAAATAAAGTTTGTTCGTTCGTTCGTTCTCTCTCTCTCTCTCTCTCTCTCTCTCTCTCTCTCTCTCTCTACGATGGTATCGCCACCTATATAAACATCAATGTCAGAAACGTAAAGTTGCTTTTGAAATGTACGCGGCCGGCACGCAACGTTTAATCACAAATAATAAAACTGCATCCTAACCCAAACGGTTTTTCATAAAAAAGTTAACCGTTTCCTTATGTCGAGTTTTCCCGTCTGATCTTTATCGCACCAACGGGTAAAGAATCAAAGATGACAGCGTTCGGGGCAAAAATTTGATATGAGAACTTCGGAAACTGGCGCATTTTTACACAACTCACCGCCCAGACTGGGAAGGCGATCTCGAGTCTGGAAAATTCATCGGCTGTACGTTTTCTACGAATCCGATGTTAAATCTTAGAGTCCGTTATTTGGGGTATTATATCACGACACGAAGTATTCTTGACCAATACTGCACTTTCACGGATATATATTTTGCATTTTCATGGATATTTACCCCATCCGGGTAATCTTTCCATTTAGCCTTGTAAATTATATTGTGCCCCCCCCCCCCCCCCCCCCCCCATCCCCTGTAAAGTTTGTCTCCCGTATTTGTAAGTGTTACGGTCTATCACTTAAAGGGGAGGTCACTCTATAGCAGGGGTCGACAACCAGTCAATCCAGAACTACCGGTACTACCAACGTGTTACTAAAGTAGATTCCAAAAGCTCCTGGGTTGCCGACCCCTGCTCTATAGTTTACTAGTCTTAAGGTAAAGATTATATCCCATCCGTATTTTGTGATTTACCACGGACATTTGTGTTTAAATATGAAACAAAACTCCCTAAACCAGAACTGGTTTCGGCTTTCAAGTAGTTAAAGCGGAAATCGTATCCACTTTTTTGGAATACGATCGGTCTGATTGCTTTTGTCTGCCGCAAACTTTTGTAATCACTGTCTTCTCTAGGAAAAAGTCACATATTTTATTTTGTCTGAATATTATTTGTACCGGTTTCCTACTTACTTCTATGGTTTACTTTTGTATGCGTCCGGCGGTGTCTATTTCTTCTGTCCTTCCTTCTATGTCACGTGTCAGTAATGCTTCTAGAATTATTCGTTCTTCCATTTCTGATTTTATGGCCTAGTTGTTTGTATATGGTTTTAATCTGGGTCCCTGGTGTTTCTGCATTGTGGAGTAAAATTTCACTGTTAATTTTTAGCAATCCACGGAAAATTGAGAATTCTTTTGGAAAACCAAGTTTACTGTATTTCTAATTATTTCCTGATCACTTATGTCGATGTCTGGCAATCGTGGTCGTACAGTCATTTAGACTGCGTTTAGCATCTGAGATGTCACGGCCTTCTTGATGAGAGAAGGACCGACACTCATCCACTAACGTGATACCATCATATAAGTATTATAAAACGTCCGCCCGTGGATGGAAGAGGTTCTTTGTGAGGATTGCTACGGTAGTTGTGAAGAATAGAAGTAACCAGAACAAATCCTTCAGGAATGTCGGCTGCGTGAGAGAAACAGACTAACAACATAGCGAAGGAGAAACCTGAGATGGACCGCCCGTTACACATGACATAGAAGAGATTGTTGTGATTACATAGGAGCGAACGAATAACTCTTGGTGCAAGGTTACAGGGTTGCGACACCTAAACAGTTGACCCAGCAGCATAAATGGGTATCTGACTAGTGGGTTAAAGATAGCAAAGGCAGCAAGGAAGGGAACTAATTACCCCGCCTCATAAACCTAGTACTAGTATAGAGTGAAATCCTCAACACTTCACACCCCTACGGCAGTGTCTGCTATAGCACTGCCTTTATCTTTTTACTGTCATATACCTGTTGTAGATCTCATGTAGGAGATCCGTATCAACCTCTACAACCGTGGATCAACCTCTTCAGCCGTGGATCAACCTCTTCAGTCGTGGATGAACCTCTTCAGCCGTGTCGAGATTTTCACATTTTCGCGTTTGCCAATAACCATGGATATCTCTCGGGATCTGGATGCGATACCAACATCGTCTGCAAACTCTGTAGCAAACGGTTTTTGGACTGATATACTTAACCAAGAGGCATTTAAAGAGCTAGCTGCTACCTTTGCCCTTAATTGTCTAAAAACCTCATTGAGTTGAACAAGTTGAGAGGTAAATTATCTTTTGCATCCACTTTTAAAAACAAAAGCAAAAAGCAGAATGTATGTGCGTCTTCTTGATGCTGTTGTGAGAATGTACCCAAAGACGAGAACCCGAAATGCTGTTCCACATTCATGGCCAGATTTTTACAAATTCTTTTAAAAAAAGTTATTAAACTGTAGGCCTAGAGTCCGTAAAATTGGCTGTGGATAAGTGGCTGTAGAAAATAATAATAGCCCCTTCAGTCATAACTGACTATGGGAATGCGCCGCTGAGGCGACAGCCCTCAGCTGCTTATTTTCCTGGTGCTCCTTTCGACGTTTTCTCCCCTCCCCTGCTTGTTGTGTGAGCCTCTCTTCGCCCAATCTGAGGTGGCGCCGTAAATAGCATCGCCACTTAGTGCGATCGGCAGCTTCATCCTCCCATGTTGCTGGATCCATGTCCAGTGCCCTCATATCTCTCTTGCACACATCTCTGAACCTCAGCTGTGGTCGCCCAAGTGTTCTCTTGCCATCTGCTAATTGTCCGTAGAAGATATCTTTTGGGATGCGACCATCTTCCATGCGGCGAACATGGCCAAGCCAGCGAAGTCTGCGCTGTCTAAGCAGTGTATACATACTTTGAAGGCCAGCACGTGACAACACCTCGACATTTGTCACTTTATCTTTCCACGAAATGCCGAGGATGCGGCGTAGACACCGTAATGGAAGGTATTGAGCCTTCTTTCTTGCTTAGCATAGGTCGTCCAGGTCTCGCTATAGGAGTGTGCTGGTGACGCAGGCATTATATACCGCAGCTTTGGTCTTCATTGTGAGTTTGGAATTTCCCCAAACACGCGATGTGAGGCGGGCAAAGGTAGCTGCAGCTTTGCCAATGCGGCTGTCGATTTCTGTATCCAGTGAGAGTTTGTCATTGATGGTAGACCCTAGGTATGTGAAGTGGTGCACCACTGCCAATTCATAGTTATCGATAGTGATAACTGGTGCAGCACCCGCATCCTGACTCAGCACATTCGTTTTCTTTAGACTTATTGTGAGGCCAAAGTCCTTGCATGCTTTAGTGAAGCGATTCATCAAGTTCTGAAGCTCCTGTTGGCTTTGAGTGACGACTGCAGCATCATCAGCGAACAACAAGTCTCTTATAGTGACCCTTCTGATTTTTGTTTTTGCCTTCAGCCTTGAAAGATTAAACAGACGGCCATCTGACCTAGTGTGAAGGCATATTCCTTCAGTTGCATCTCTGAATGCATGTTTCAAGAGTAAGGCAAAGAAGATCACGAAGAGGGTCGGAGCCAGAACACAGCCTTGTTTAACGCCACTTCGTATGTCAAAGGGCTGTGACGTGCTTCCAGCATATTGGACTGTTCCCTTCCTGTCGTCATGGAATGACTTTATCATTTCCGGCATTTTAGAAGGGCAGCCTATTTTCAGGAGGATTTTGAAGAGTCCATCCCTACTAACCAGGTCACATGCTTTTGTGAGGTCTATAAAGGCGATATATAAAGGCCTTTTCTGCTCTCTTGATTTTTCCTGAAGCTGGCGGACAGAGAAGATCATGTCTGTTGTTGATCTGCCAGCTCGGAATCCACACTGTGACTCTGGATATATGCGCTTAGCTAACTTGTGTAGTCGCATTAAGACGACTTTGGCAAAAACTTTACCAACAATACTAAGAAGAGAGATGCTTCTGTAGTTATTGCAATCACTTCTGTCTCCTTTATTTTTGTACAGTGTTACAATCTTGGCATCTCGCATGTCTTGAGGAATAGTTGTCTCTTCCCAGCACTGGCACAGCATTCTATGCAGGGGATGTAATAGCGTGCTCTTACAGCATTTGATTAAATCAGGAGGAATCCCATCACTGCCTGGTGCTTTGCCAGAGGCCAAGCTATCAATGGCCTTGCTGAGTTCCTCTAATGTTGGTTCGGCATCCAGCTCCTCCATAGTTGGCAGACATTTGACAGCATCAAGGGCTGCAGGCGTAACGGTATTTTCTCTAGCGTAAAGCTCAGAGTAGTGCTCGACCCACCTCTCCATCTGATTACCCTTATCGGGCTGCGCAGCTTGAAGCGGGCGGTAGCTGTCCAGTGAGATCCTAGAACCTCTCCCACTGTCTGAAGTAGCCCCTGGCGCCATGCCCTACGCCAATTGGGCAAAATGCTTATAACCGGTAACTGCTACTTCCCGTGTTTTGCCGACACCTATAGGGTGAAGTTAGAGTGTCCTCTCCAGGGCGCGAGCTTGGGCACAGTTATATGGAGATCAAGCTGTTGCCCATGCAGCATGTTCCCCCTCTCCACACAGCTGGTAGATCCAAAGGAACGGCAGTAGCCGATACAGTTTGGTACCAGCCATGTCGCAGGAGTTGCCAGAATAATGTCGAATCGACATTAGACTGCCTTAGTGACTACGACTCCGGATTTATCCTCAGGGTTTACTCCCGAAGCCAATTCCATAAATTGATATTCCCGCAAGGTAGCGGTGGTTTGAATTCAGGTTTCCTTCTCTTAGATAAGCTACCAACCAAGGATCACGAGCCCTATCTGCCCGAAGCTGCTGGTTTTAAGGCGCCAGTCGCTCGCCTTTGCCCCTTCTCTCGTCAGTGAAAACAGTTCCGCCGGGCTCAAATTGAGCCACACGTGAAGGCCGGGAGCTGGACTTGGTTGTCAGAGGCTGCTTGAGGCGTGTGCCATAGAAGCATTTATCTGCAGTGAGAGCTTATCCTCACTACAACTCCCGGCTGTAACAACCTTTGGAACCAAGATAACGGGTTGCAATATATATTAGTTTGAGTCTTTTGTTTTTTAGTATAAAAAAATGCACGCATCTTGTTTTTAGCGAAGCAGTTTTAGCATGTATTAAAAAAAAACAACAACAATAAGAAAAGTGACAAGAAGGCAGCCGAATTTTTTTTTTTCAACTTGACCAGGCTTTAAAAATAAAAAGGAAAGACTTCTGCAGTTTGGCGTTAGAAAAGCCAACCTGGCAGTTCTTCTCCAGTAAACGGTTAAAACGTACTGATAACTTGTTTGTATTTAGTGGCTCTTGGTGGTGCCCTTGATTGCCTTCATTGCTACACATTTTGTTACTTCAATTTTTTTTGTTTAACCACGTCTAGATGTCATATTTGTACATGGTAGTATTTCTAGATGTTTTGTGTGCATTTACTGGCGTGCACATATGTATTGTTTGTGTGTAGTAGAGATGGTTACTATGTGTATGTGTCGAAACAATGCTTCGAAACAGCATCGAGTCCGAAAGCTTCGACACACAGCCTGCTTGTTGTTTCGACAGTTTCAGTTCCTGTCTGCCTCGCTGTTTTGCAGAGACACACTGTCTCACTGTCTCACCTTCCGTGGGCTTTTGTAAAATTTGAATCAACCGTTCGTAACATTAGTATGTAATATCAAACATGTCATATTTTTCAGGGATGTGTTATGATGACTTGATTTTACAAGTGATATTATTTTTGCTAAGAAGTTATAGACACTGGAAATTGTGTCAGTGCTGCAGTTGTCAATGTTTTAGGCACTATGTTAAAGTTGAAAGTGTCCGTGTGTTCGTATAAATGTAATGGACACTTTATTAGCTCTGCTGATATCTGTGTACTCGGTGTGGATTTGAATCATTGTCTACCAAAACTAGCTTACTCTAGTTTGATATCATATGTTATTATTACTGTTATTATTATTGTTATTTTTTTTCACATATACTGCAGCTATCATCATATCTCCGTTTTATTTCATCATAATGAAGACTTGTGTAAAAAATATTGAATGGTGGTCACACGAAATGCCATAGATTTTCACACACGACAGTAGCGCGCAAGTAAAAACAGTTCATGTATAGTAATGTATACTGTCTATTAGAGACTTCTTTCTCCCCGATACGGGCAATAGTGCCGTTGTGTCGACACACTATTTCGACACAGTTTAAATCACTGAGTCGACTGTCTCGAAACAGCGGAGTGTGTCGATTTGCCCACCTCTAGTGTGTAGTGGAAGGAGTTTCTTTTTCGTGGTTTTGTATAGACGTCTTGCCTGTATTGGAGTGACTCGTAAAGATGTCTTTTCTTCTGTATTTAAATACATCTTTCAATATCTTGTTTGCGTTTTCTTTTACATGATACATGAAGATGTCTTGTTGGCATGTAGTGGCAGGTATAGATGTTTTGTTTGTACTTGGAGCTACTTGGTGATGTGATATATTTAGTGGTAGGTTTAGATGTGTTGTTTGTACCTGGTGTCCCGAAGCTTTGGGAGAATGGCACCAAAGCCTTTGAGGGCATGTAAAACATTTATATTTTTATCAATCTGTATACACATTTTCTAACTTAAGTGACAGATAATGTTTTCCCTGTATTTATTTTAATTCTTCTGGACAATTGTAAATACGTTGCCTCTATTAGTGGATTTACTAACGCCTATGTGCCTGTAACTCTATATAGCTTTCGCTACCACTGAGGCTGCCTCAAGAAAGATATACTGTGTCTTGTCAGTTGACGGACTGTTTATATTTTCTTAATCATGGAAAATGCGCTAAACGTATGTAAGATTGGGCTCGCTTTTGAATGCGGCGCATTTTCTCCGAAAAAATAAAAATTAAATTAAATTAATTTTTTTTTTTAAAGTTATAAACTCTTGTAACCTTATTAGCATGGGGCAATCAAAATGGTTGTTTCCCAGGTAAACTGACGACAGAAAGCCACCGAGTCTCGGGCCATTCTAAATCTCAATATATATAAGGAGAGTTAAGGGATGCTACACTTTGTTTTATATTCCAAAGTCTCAGGTGGTTATATTATGTGCTTTTTTTTTAAAATAAGCATACGTGTTGGGGAAAATCTCTTTGTTGGACATGTTCCAAAACCATATTCTACTAGTGTCAGAAACCGGTCCGAAATAATCCCTAAACACTCATCGAAGAGGAGCCCGCGGTAGCATCGTGGTTAGTGCTCTGGCTTCCTAGCGCAGTGGTCTATGGTTCGATCCCCAGATGAGGCGGGAATATTTTAGGCCACAAACGGCTCCTGGGTCGAGCCAGCCCCAAATGGGTACCAGAGCAACTCTGGGAAGGTTAAGGCGGCCGGCGTGATGCCGACCACATCACCCCTAGTGCGCCGATGGTCAAGATAATATGGGCCTAACACCATATTCCCAATATGCCTCAATGGGCGTGTAACGGGTTCCTTTACCTTTACCTTACTCATCGAAGAACATAAATAATATCTGTAACTGGGAGGAGAAAAAGTCATAATATAAATTGTCTGAGCCAGAGCTGTAACTGGAACGAAAGACAGACAGCGCGTCTACCACCTAAGAGTGCCAAAGAAGCCAGCAGTCGTATAGCTACATCTACCAAGACTGAATTCAACTTGACATACTATAACACTTACTATTCAATTACATTTTCAATGACTACTTCATTCCCAATTAATATAAATCCATTACTCCTGTCAATGATGAAAGCAGTCTCCTAATAATATAAAGAAGTGTAGTATTATACATGAGTAAATGTACTTGCTTTACTTTGTTATAACTTTATTATCTTGATTTTCTGCTACTTGTTAACTCTAATTTCACTTGAATAAACACCTGCAGTTTATATTTATAAATATAAAATAGGAGTTGGAGTTATATTATTGTAGTCATAACGTTACGTCTCATACTTGTTTGTCTTGATCTAAAAAGCCGGTTGGGGTCTTTAGAATCTTTCGAGCAATTGGTCTTTATTGTCATTAGTTCTGCAGAAGTAAACCTTTGCGCTAGTTACTTCATCTTTTTTCAAACTTTTAGCCGTTACCTTCACTTGAATCTTCATTAGCCTTATTATTAGGAAATACACTTTTCTTATCTACGAGCCGAAATCTATTCTCAGAGATATTTCTGAATACGATTACAAAACATGTCGACACTCTCATCTAACTATCATCTATTTCAACGAATCCACCACACGTCGTCTGAAAGTCTTTATGTTTGTTGTTTTTGCTTTGCTGTCCAAGTTTCAGGGATATGCAACAGTCCTGGCGTGACATTTGTGTTGAAGATTCGTGTCTTTATGGATTCCCAATGCAGCAAGGTCTACTCGTGCTTTCTGCATTCTTATTTCATTATCACTGTCTCTTCCATCAATTTTGTCTGCATTGGTGCTAAAAATGTATGTATGAATCTACATCCTGTAAGGATGTATCATCACTAAGTGCAACTAGAGTTTCATTTGCAGCATTTACTCTTGTAATTTATGTCTTTTCTAAATCGATCTTCAGACAGAATAGCTGTAATCTTTTATTATTCTCTGTTTGTCTTGGATCTGGTTATGGGATAGAAGTGCAAGGTCATCGCACAATCTAGATCAGTGTTTCCCAAAACATTTCGGGTCACAGATAATGTTTTCCCTGTTTTTATTTTAATTCTTCTTGGCTCCCAGGGATGTCCCCAGCGCCCCTCTGCATTTCCCCACAGTACATAAAAAAACTATAAATGTGAAAGTTTAGAGTAACTGCTAATTTAGAAATAGTGACAACTAATTGCTCTACTTATTACATCCTAATATAAAGCTAACCAACATTAGAGGAACTCAGCAAGGCCATTGATAGCTTGGCCTCTGGCAAAGCACCAGGCAGTGATGAGATTCCTCCCGATTTAATCAAATGCTGTAAGAGCATGCTATTACATCCACTGCATAGGGTGCTGTGCCAGTGCTGGGAAGTGACAACTATTCCTCAAGACATGCGGGATGCCAAGATTGTAACATTGTATCAAAATAAAGGAGACAGAAGTGATTGCAATAATTACAGAGGCATCACTTTACTTAGTATTATTGGTAAGGTTTTTGCCAGAATCATCTTAATGCAACTACACAAGTTAGCTGAGCACATATATCCAGAGTCACGGTGTGGATTCCAAGCTGGTAGATCAATAACAGACATGATCTTTTCTTTCCGCGAGCTTCAGGAAAAATCAAGAGAGCAAAAAAGGCCTTTATATATCGCATTTATAGACCTCACAAAGGCATTTGACCTGGTTAGTTTGGATGGACTCTTCAAAATCCTCCTGAAAATAGGCTGCCCTACTAAAGTGCTGGGAATGGTAAAGTCATTCCATGACGACATGAAGGGAACAGTCCAATATACTGGAAGCACATCACAGCACTTTGACATACGAAGTGGTGTTAAACAAGGCTGCGTTCTCGCTCCAACCCTCTTCGGGATCTTCTTTGCCTTACTCATTGAAACATGCATTCAGAGATGCAACTGAATGAATATGCCTTCATACTAGGTCAGATGGCTGTCTGGTTAATCTTTCAAGGCTGAAGGCAAAAATCGGAAGGGTCACTATTTTTTTTTTTTTTAACCAACGACACTTGGGCTTTCAGCCCTTCGGCCCAATGACATGTCATTGCGAGGCTGGGGAGCCTGTGGACTTTTCTTCCAACCCGGTCAGGAGCTTCGCTCCTTCCCATCCCCAGAGGGTTTATCTCAGGAGCCGTTCAGGTTGTTCAGTCAAAATCTCGGTCGATGACACTCCTTCAAACGCCACGCCCGGACTTGAACCTTGAACACCTGATCGCCAGCGCAATGTGGTAACTATTACACCAGCGCGGCTCCCGAAGGGTCACTATAAGAGACTTGTTGTTCGCTGATGACGCTGCAAGTACTTTGGCATCACAATAAGTCTAAAGAAACGAATGTGCTGAGTCAGGATGTGGATGCTGCACCAGTTATCGCTATCGATACTATGAATTGGCAGTGGTGCACCACTTCACATATCTGGAGTCTACCATCAATGACAAACTCTCACTGGACACAGAAATTGATAACCGCATTGGCAAAGCTGCAGCTACCTTTGCCCGCCTCACATCATGTGTTTGGGGAAACTCCAAACTCACAATGAAGACAAAAGCTGCGGTATATAACGCCTGCGTCACCAGCACACTCCTATATGGCAGCGAGACCTAGACAACCTATGCTAAGCAAGAAAGAAGGCTCAATACCTTCAATCTACGGTGCCTACGCCACATCCTTGGCATTTCTTGGAAAGATAAAGTGACAAATGTCGAGGTATTGTCATGTGCTGGCCTTCAAAGCATGTATACACTGCTTAGACAGCGAAAACTACGCTGGCTTGGCCATGTCCGCCCATGAAAAATGGTCGCATCCCAAAAGATATATTCTATGGCCAACTAGCAGATGGCGGAAGAATAGTTGGGGACTGCAGCTGAGGTTCAAAGATGTGTGCAAGAGAGACACGAGGGCACTGGGCATAAATCCAGCAACGTGGGAGGATGCCGATAGCACCAAGTGGCGATGCTATCTACGGCGCAACCTCAGATTGAGCGAAAAGAAACTAACACAACAAGCAGAAGAGAGGAGAAAACGTCAAAAGAAACACCAGGAAAATAAGCAGCTGAGTGCTGTCACCTCAGTGGTGCATTCCCATAGTCAGTTAAGACTGAATGGGCAATTATTATTATACTATAAAGCTATAGATATGCTTATTTATTAATTTAATTTAAAAGGAAAAGCTTAATTACTTATACAACAAACAGCAGTATACGAGAGTATATTAGTAACAAACTTACTTCATTGTTCTTTTAACTTCAGTTTCCAAAGTGATTCTCTGACTACACTGTCAAATGCCTTTTCGTAGTCCACGAATCCGATGTAAAGCGATGGATTCCATTCCAGACTTTGTTCAACTATTATTCTCAATGTGGCTATCTGGTCTGTACAGGATCTGTTTTGTCGAAAACCTGCTTGGTCATCTCTCACGCTTGTCTATGGACTCTTTTAATCTCTCAAGGATGATTCTGTTTAATACTTTTCCTGGCACTGATAGTAACATTATTCCTCCATAATTTGTGCACTCTTGTAATTTTCCCTTCTTAGGCAACTTGACCAGATAACCTTCCTTCCATTCTGCTGGCCCACAAATGTACTTAGCAGAGGCATTTGTTCTCTTTATTTTGTCTAAAGATCGTGGAACGAAGCTATCAGACTGTTCGTGATACGAAGCTGAAAGACAAAAGTTCTACACTACAAGCAGGGAATCAACATTTACCGCCTAAATTGGACAAGTTGTGTGAAGAAGTACCCACATCATAGAAGAATTGACGAAACCACGGCTGCAGTAGTCATGGATTCTAAGCTAAGTGCTTACTAAAAGGCAACAGAAAAGAACGTTAACATTCCTCTATCCAGTCTCTATGAAGATAAAAAACTTTCATATAAAATTCACCATCATTTCATCTCAACCATTTTAACCTATTAAAACTAATTGATTATTAAATTTGTTACATGTTATTTTAAAACGTAAAAATCATAGTTGATTCAGTTATTATAAGTGTGAAAGCTAACGTATGAGCAAGACTCTTTAATATATATACACTTAGACAAATATTTACATATATAGAGCTAATTCTTAGAAAAGAATTTCGCTGGATTTACACCAGCTGGGGGCTTGAACGGGCTAAAACCGTCGCTTAATTCTTCACAAAAGGCGACAGATCAGTTATAAGTTAACAATTGCTCTGCCCTATGCAGCATTGTTCTTGCTTCTGAAAATATCTTGTGAATAGTCCCTTGAGATAGAAGCGTCATTACCCCATATAGACACCTTTGACGATCCATTTTAGATGCTCTTACGTTTTGGCCACTGGTGGACCACTACTGCAAAGCAGGGGAGGCAATCCGTGACATATTTATTATCCAATCTGGAATAGTGATCAAAAGAAGATCTTGAAACCTCTGAGACATGTCTTTATGCAGTATATCTAGGTGTGCACAATATACTTGAAGATTATCCTCTGGTATTTTGTCTTTCTCTTCGAACTCTAAGAGGCAGGAAAATTGGATTAGCTCGCAACAGTCAATATTGCGTTTGAACAGCGTTAATTTAGACAGAAACGTGGAGACGACAGATTTGACTGTTATAAGATTAATATCACTTCCTTGCAGTTTCAGATTTATTTCGTTAAACTTTGTGAATAAATCTGACAAATATGCAATGCCATGCCTGATATTTGTTAGTTTTATACTGAGCGAAGCTTGCGAGTCTTTAAATAACTCTACCACAGTTTCAAAAAGAGCATAACAGCGTCTCGGACAGTTTCCTTTTGAGAGCCATTTGACTTCTGTGTGCACCTGCAAGCGTTTAAATTGTTCACCATTCTCATTAGAAAGCTCTCGAAATAGTCGCGAATAGAGAGCATGGGACTTAATTTTATTAATCGCTGTAATAACAGTATTTAATTATTTGTGAAGCCGATCAGTTAGGTTTTTTGCGACAAGATGTTGTCTGTGAATTACACAGTGTATTGTAAATATACGAGGTACAGCTTCTTTTACGAATGCGATAAACACGCGGTAACAACATATCATTGATGGTGCTCCACCTGTTGCACAAGCAAGAATGTTAGTAAGCGGAATGTCCTTATCTTTGAAAAATTGCTCAGCTACACGAAATATTGAATCCCTTTTCGTATTTATTACTAGTTGCCTTGCAACTAACAATGCTTGAACCACCCTTTCATCTTTTACGAAGCGAACATACCAAGAAGCAAAGATTCGTTGCCTGGCAAAGTTGACTCATCCAACTGTAATGCAACTTCTGTTGTCCTAAAAGTATGGTGTACAATGTGTCTTCAACATTCTCAGCCATTTTGTCTATTCTTCTTTGAAAAAAGGTATTGCTGAGCGGAATCGCCATAATTATTTGTTCAGGTGACTAATGCATAACTGTACTCACAGCCTCCCTTTTAGTTGGCAGAATAAAGTTTTCTCCAATTGTGCGAGGCTTTCCAGATTTAGCTATCAGCAATAAAATGTTGTATTAAGCTCGCAAACAATCACAGCTTTGTTGTGAAGTGTTCGCAAACATGTCACGAACTGTTTTACGTTTCTAAAAGTATTTATGAAGTTACTGAAAATATGCCAGCATTTGTCTACTTTATCAGAGTCCATATTTTTCAAATGCTCAAGGAGTCTTCTCATCGGCTCATTTGAAAAGACCCTCTCATACAATAGACACACTGGCAGCTGTTGATCATTTAGTGCTGGAGTAAATACATATTTTAGATATTCCACGCTGTATTGTCTGCACTTCTTTTTGGTTTGTTCTTACTTACTTACTTAGTCGTTCCCCTTCTACCGTGAGATGTAAAGGTTTGGAAGAGAGAGCGCCAGACTATCCTATCGGCTGTCTTCCTCCTGGCCTGGTTCCATTCTAGTCCTCGGTCCTTCAAAGATTGTCTAATGTTGTCCTCCCAGCGGACACTGGGTCGTCCTGGGGGTCTGGATCCCTGGCTCTTTGTTTCCCATGCTTGTCGTGGCAGTCGATCTTCTCCCATTCTGCAGACATGGCCAAACCATCTTAGTTGGGACTATTCTATTTGAGTCTGCAGGGGGTGGGATTTTAGGCCTTGACGTATCGTCTGGTTGCGGACCATGTCTCTTCTTGTTACTTCAATCACCTTCCTCAGATACCTCATTTCTGAGGTTTGGATTTTTTCTTTTGTGGATTTTAGTTATTGCCCATGACTCGCATCCATATGTCAAGACTGGGACATAGGTGGAGCGGTATACAGCCATCTTCGTTTTCTTACCAATCTCTCTCTTGCTGAGGAATCCTCGATTTATGGCCTGAAAAAGTCTCCCAGCTGCTGCTTTTCGAGTGGCTGTTACGCACGGATCATTATTATTTTTCGTTTGTATAAACATTTTTTGATATGTATGATCATTTTTTTGACTGAAGTGTGTATTATGTTTTCTATGGTCAAAGGGACATAATCCGAGTTATCGAAACTACAATTTTTTAGGAGTTGCCTTCTCTTGTATAGAGACACGTTCGGTCTATAATTTCTTGAACGAAGCGTGACCACATCTCCTTATTTGGTAGTATCAGTCAACTATGGTAGATGTCTGAAACCTTTCTTAACGCTTCTTTTCATGACCATAAAAGGCGCGACTGTGTAAGACTTTTATCTCGAATGTTCTTCGAATCGTCTTATTGTGAACGGCAACTCAGAGATTGTCGTTCTGCGCATGTCAAACCGGGAGTTCGTTCTGTGTGTTCCGCCCAGTTGGGGCAGTTTAGAAATGGTTTAAGAAGCGAGCAGACGCAACTGCGTCTTGTGATTCTCTGAGGGAAATACAGTGTCTTAGTGAGTTAGTTAGCTAACTAGACTATTTCCCAGTATTATGCAGCCTGCCTGGAGGCATATGTTCATGGTTGATTTTCCGAAATAAGGTAATTCCTCTTGTATCGAACTTTATGCTATCATCTAGAGGTTCGTCATTTTGTCGCCTATTTGCTCGCCTGTGTGATGCAAAATGGAGAGGTACTTTGACTAGGATTAAGTCACCGGTATCTGTATACCTGAACTAGTTAATAATATATATATGGGTCGCTCTAGACCAACAAGACTGTTGTCTGTGTTCCAGGATTCGTTATATCAGAGATCACGTCCAAGTCAGATGGTTAGACTTAGGAACATTATAAAGGTCGAGCTGACCTGTAGCCCATGTATGCTATTCACGTGCAGACAGTGAACGGACTTATTGTATACAACTGATCTGCTAGCATCAGAATGGGAGCATTTATTATTGTTTATGAACATTGAAGATCTGTAGCTGACACTGTTGCAGAAGTTATAGAAATTATTATTATTTATACAGCTTCACGAACTAGCACTCGATGATTGATGAATTTCTGAATCTATTGAACTGTGATGTCTTATGACGCATATATACAACAGCTATCATTGCTGACTACAGAAATTGTTTTCAATGTGCCATATCATCTTGCTGAACTCGTTAACCATGTTGATGTCATAAGTATCATGACTGTTTTGTGGCGTGCAATAAATGAAAGAAACTTATACAACGAAGTTACCCTTTCTATGACTCTACACGTCATGTTGCCTGTGTGATAACCCTGTGAACTGTTCCACTACCACATACACAGCAACATCCTAAATCAGAGAAGACACCTACATCTTACACTTTAACACCAGGTGTCGATAAGGGTGGCAAGTTACCACTTCAGCACAAATCCACCCTTATCATTTTTGGTGGCCAGAGCTGGTTCTATCATCTGATATTTTGGCGCACCATATCATTGTTGGTGGCCATAGGTTGGTTCACTCTGATTCCAGCTATCAAGGGGGTCAGCAAACCCAGACATCATCATCATACTAGATACAACTACAGCATCAACTACCACCTTACAAGAAATTTTATTGAAAGTATCCGGATTTTCTGACAGTTGCTGATTTTGAAACTACCCGGCGCTGCTCGGCAATATTGAAGTTTATGTAAAATTAGAAGGACAAGTACCGAGCGAATGGATTTCCTGATCTGGTGAAAAGAAGGACAAGTGCCGTAACAACTGTTCCGGTCTCAGGGGTACTGCTGCGGGTTCAGAAGGTCAAGTGCCGGTTAAATCAATTTAGAAGATTCAGAAGGTCAAGTGCCGTAATAACTGTTGCAGTATTAGAAGCTCTTTTCCTTCGTCATGGCTGTTTATGGGAGCAGAAGTTAATCAACGTTGGATCATTATCCTCAGAATGCTGATTACATCCTGTTCTGCACCGTGCTGACGCTGGATTTATAGAAGTTAAGTGGCCTGTTTTGTTTGTGAACTGTGCCCTTATGTTCTAACTGAGCCTTCTGTACTTTCACACTTTCTCCTATTGTTTTCATGATACATGTTTATATGTTATATGTTATTTGTTATTTGTATATTTATATGTTTATATTTCAGCGGGTTTTCTCGGTTGGGCGGAGTCTTACAGTAGAAGATACCACGTCACAGAGGTTCTACTGTTAGCGTTTTCGTTAGGGACTGTGCGAATTTCCTACAGTGAAATTTGCTAGCGACAATCGTTGCTATATCTGTTTAGTTGTGACGAGTTGTGCTTTATTTCTGTTTCTTGTATATATATATTTTTTTTTTCTTTTTTCTTTTCTCTCTTTCTTTGTGTTTTTAGTTTCGATTTCGATTGTTTGTATTTGTAGGTCTCCCCTTTGCTATTATTCAGTTCTTTACGTATATTTTTGTGTATACACTGTAGCGTCATTTGTTAGTCATATCTTCGCATATTTCTTTTTAGTTTTGCTGTTTGTGTATTTGACTTATGCGAATGTTTTCGTATTGTTTGATCTTTGTTGATTGTTTACATTGACTCTGATCTTTGTTATTGTTTACATTGACTCTGATCTTTGTTATTGTTTACATTGACTCGGATCTTTGTTGTTGTTTACATTGACTTTGATCTTTGTTATTGTTTACATTGTTGGTGACCTTTGCTATTGTTTACATTGTCTTGTTATTGTTTACATAGTTCTTGCATAGTTAGCTTTCACTATTGTTGATATATGCTCATGCACTATTGGTCTATAGTGCACTTATCATAACAAACTGGTGTTTTTGCTTATGCACTATTGTAGTGCAGTTATGATAAATAACTGATGATTATGCACTGATTTGGGTAGTGCACTGTTAATTAAGAGGTGACTTGTGATATTATTATACATTTGATAATACAAGTTGGTGTCAACTCCTGTTTCCCACAGAGATTGGGTTCAACATAGAGATTATACAAGCACTTTATTAAGTCTTGTTGCTATTTAACATTGAAATAAGATAATTAATTATTTCAGGTTCTGTACTCACATTTTGGACATCATGTCTACATTTGAGTACTTTATTGAGCAGGGTAAAGCCCTTGGGAAGACAGGTGATAAATTAGAAGAATTTGCGACTGTTCAATATGCCAAGGCATTGAAGTCGGAAGAAAAGAAAATGAAAGAACAAACTGAACAAAAGAGAATAGAGGCTGAAATAGAACAAAAGAAACTGCAGATGCAGGTGGAGGAAAAAAGATTTCAAATGGAAATGGAAAAACAAAAAAGAGAATCAGAATCTCAGGAGAAGAGGCTTCAGGCTGAAGCTGAAAATAAGAGACTTGAAAAAGAAGCTGAAGAAAAAAAGTTACAGGCCCAGGCTGAAGCTGAAAATAAGAGACTTGAAAAAGAAGCTGAAAATAAGAGACTTGAAATAGAGGCTGAAGGAAAAAAGTTACAGGCCCAGGCTGAAGAAAGAAAGTTACAGGCTGAGGCTGAAGAAAGAAGGTTACAAAGAGAGGCTGATGAGAGAAAAGCAAAAATGGAACATGATGAAAAAGTCTTAGCTTTAGAGTTAGAGAAGTTAAAGTTATTGAACACTGGTAATGCTAATGAGGCAAATAAGGTGTCAAATAAGACTAATGCTAAGGATTTCAAGCTTAATCTACCAGCATTTAATCCCTCAATCGATGATATAACATTTTATCTAGATAGATTTGAAAGTGCATGTAATGTGCATAATATAGATAAAACATTATATGTGTATCATCTGTCCAAGATACTTAGAGGTGATGCTTTGACTTTGTTGAGTATGGTAGATGTGCCTGACAAAAACAACTATGAGGTTGTCAGGGCGGCATTGTTAAAGAAGTACCAACTTAACGAGGACGGATATCGTCTTAAATTTAAAACCATGTTACCAGAAACTGGAGTTGAATTCTCTGAATTCATCTCAGGCATCCGTCTTACTTTTTTTACGATGGGTTGAGTTGTCTAAGACAGAAAATACATTTGAAGCTCTTATGGATTTACTACTTAGAGATAAGGTTATGTCTTCTGTTAATGAAGCTTTTCTATCTTTTCTTCATGAGCGTAAGCCTAAAAACATAAAAGAAATGGAAGAATACTGTAGCCAGTATGTTACTGCGCATCCGCACATAACCATTAGTAACTCTAAGGTGAAAGAAGGTCTGCCAGTTGCTTCGGCAGCACCTTATGGCCCAAATTTTATGCGTAAATTTCAGGGTAGCCAGAAAAAATTTCAATAAAAAGAGTAATCGTAATTATGCCCAGAACCATAGTGATCAATTCCAGGGTGATTCTTCTTCCCAGAACTGGAGACAACCTAATACTACACGTTATTCTACTCCGGTTAACTTTAGAAATTTTCACAAAGGTAATCGGTATAGAGGAAAATACCAAGATAATAGAGGTTCTCAACAACATAGAGATAGTAATGACAGTTATGGAAACTGGAACTCAAACCAGGATAAAAATTACAGTAGGGACTTTAATGATAATTGCAGAGGCAATAATGGTCGCGGTAGATCGCAACATAAGAGAAAAAGATATCAACAGACAAACTCTGTTCAACAAGAATCTCAGGGAGCAGATAAACAGGTTAATAATGATAAAGACCATAATGCTATCGGATGCTCATCTTTTGATTTTGGTAGGGCAAATAAATGTATCCAATGCAGTACTTTATTTGATCCGAAAACCGTTAGTACTTTAAGCTGTGGTCATCCTTTGCCCGCTCTTCCTGCTAATGTTGCTCATGATGGGAGAGGTTCTCTTATATTACATAAGGGGCTAGTAAATAGTAATCCAGTCTCAGTGTTGTTTGATTCTGGATGTACTACTGTCGGCGTTAGGCAATCTCTTGTAGATCCATCCTGTGCTACAGGAAAAGTCATCAAATGTGTCACATTTGGTGGCACGTTAGAAAAGTATCCTACTGCTATAATACACATTGCTACTCCTTTCTTCACGGGAGAGGTCCACGCGTGTCTACTTCCAAACCCTATTGCGGACCTTATTATTGGTCGTATTCACGGAGTTAGGGAATGTACCCCACAGCAGATTGCTGTTTGGGAAGAGCAAAACATTGAAGCTACCAATGCGGTGGTCACAAGAGCACATGCTCTGGATCCACCTCAAACTTCATTAACTAATAATGATGAAGTAAATGACCAAGATAGTCACTTGACTATTACACGTGACTCATTTATCAAATTGCAAGAAGAAGATCCTTCTTTACAAAAATTCTTCATTCTAGCAAAAAAAGGTGATCCTAATCAGAACACTAATAGGAAATCTTGGATTTCTATGAAGAACGGCGTACTTGTACGTATGGTACAAGACTCGACTACGTCCACTCATTCACAAATTCTTGTGCCTAAGAGCATGAGATTGCAAATATTGCAACATGCTCATGACTCGCAATGTGCTGGACATATGGGTTTTTCCCGTACAAAGTCGAGGGTTCTTGCGGCTTTCTTTTGGCCATTTGTGAGCAAGGACATACGAATGTACTGTCGCTCTTGCAAAGTATGTCAGGAGGTCAAATCTAAAGGACCACGACATGCTGCGCCTATCCAGGCTGCTGACATTCCTATTCGCCCTTTTCAAAAAATGGCAATAGATATTATCGGTCCTTTTAGAATTAAGTCGGCTAGAGGACATCAATTTATCCTTACATGTGTCGATATGTGCACACGTTGGCCAGAGGCAATACCTCTCAAGAGCATCTCAACTGCTGATATCGCAGACGCTCTTTGGCTGATATTTTCTCGCTTGGGTTTTCCCGGAGAAATATTGTCAGACCATGGCACTCAACTTATATCAGACACTATGTCACAGGTAATGTCTATGCTACACATTAAAAGGTCTCTCAGCAGTATCTATCACCCAATGTCTAATGGGTTGGTCGAACGTTTAAATAGGACTCTGAAAACTTTACTTGGTAAAATAACTGAGGATCATCCTCAGGATTGGGACAGGGTCTTACCCGCGGCTCTCTTTGCGTATAGAGAGGTCCCCAATGAACATACGGGGTTTTCCCCTTTTGAACTTGTCTTTGGCGCGCAACCGCGCGGCCCTATGTCTTTACTTCACGATCTAATCACTGCCGATAATATTAGCGATGAGACTCAATCTTCTTATGAGTACGTCATTGCTCTTAGGCAAAAGATCATCGAGGCATGCAAACTAGCAACTTCGTCTTCAGAATTTGCTAAAGAAAAGGCAAGGCAGTTTGCAAATAAGAATAGATGTCTACGACAACTTTGTCCAGGTGACAAAGCTCTCGTTCTACTTCCTTCAAGGGAGAACAGACTTCTAATTGCATGGAAAGGTCCATATGCAATAGTCTCCAAAATTTCTGATGTCGACTATGTTGTCGATATTGATGGAAAGCATAAAACTTTCCACATAAATATGCTCACAGAATTTTATGAAAGACCTGACTATTTGCAGCCTATTTTCCAGGCTACGGACAATTCACAAGCAACTCGTGGTCAGTACTCATCTCTGTCAGTTATACAGGATGAGGAAACTACTTTTTTCTGATGTCAATCTTCCTCTTTCTATGGTCCCACTTTATTCTACGGAATCTTGGAAAAACGTGACCGTTTCTCCAAATCTTTCCGCTGAGGAACATCGACAAGTTTCTTCGATGTTGCAAACATTTCAGGATGTTCTTACAGACATCCCGGGACACACACATGTCATAGAACATGACATTGTGCTAACTGATTACAATCCTATCAGAGTCAGACCATATCCAATACCTATTCATTTCCAGTCTCAAGTCGAAAAAGAGTTGGATGAAATGATACGTTTGGAAATCATTGAACCATCCACTTCAGCATACTCTTCGTCTATGGTTATTGTTCGAAAGAAGGATAATAACATTCGCATTTGCGTAGATTATCGCAAATTGAACCAAGTTACGAAGTTCGATGCTGAACCTATGCCTTCATTAGAAGAGCTACTCAATAAACTTTCTAATTCTAGATTCTTTACCAAACTAGATTTGTCTAAAGGTTATTGGCAAGTCCCGCTAACTGAACGTGCCAAACCTTTTACAGCTTTTTCTACACCTAGGGGTTTATTCCAATGGAATTTCATGCCTTTTGGTCTTATGAACGCCCCTGCTACATTCGTACGCATGATGCGGCGAATTCTCGCATATCGTACAGATGTCATAGCATACCTAGATGATATCTGTCTATTCAGTGATTCTTGGGAAGATCACTATTTGGGTTTATACGAATTACTGTCTACTCTTCGCGAGTATAACTTGACTGCAAAACCCTCTAAAGCCTTTATAGGATTTAGCGAGATTTCTTTCCTAGGTCATCGGGTTGGTCATGGTCTTTTAAAGACAGAGGACCACAATGTTTCAAAAATACTTAACATTTCGGTCCCTAAGACGAAGAAACAAGTAAGGAGTCTATTAGGTTTGATTCAATTCTACGGACGATTCATTCCGAATCTGTCCTCCATTATGGCACCGCTTTCTACTTTATTGAAGAAAGGGTCGCCTAATCTGATCCGCTGGTCTAAAGAATGTCAATCCTCATTGGACCAGGTTAAAGCCCTATTTTCATCTCCACCTATTCTTAAGTTACCTACTATTGAGAAGACTTTTGTTCTTCGAAGTGACGCCTCGTCAACAGGGATTGGGGCAGCACTAATGCAGGAGTATTCTGATACTTTGCATCCGGTGATGTATATCTCTAGGAAATTAAACGCTGCAGAAAAGAATTACTCGGTTTTAGACCGTGAGTTATTGGCTATGGTATGGTCTATTCTGAAGTTACAAAGATTTCTTCTAGGCGCACATTTCATTGTGGAAACCGACCAGAAAGCGCTTACTGCTATTCAGAGCAAAAACTTGAAGAGCTCGAGGTCCACTCGTTATGCCATAGCTCTTCAACCATTTCATTTCTCGGTTCGAGCTATCCGTGGTTCGGATAATGTAATGGCAGACATTCTGTCCAGATGTCCACACGATTCCACATGATTCTTCTGTCATATATATATATTTCCTGATATACAGTCCAATGTTATAATGACATGTTAGTAGATTTTGTCTCACTTTTTTTTTTTTTTGAGGGAAATTTATAACATTGTACCATGTAATTATCTAAGAAGGCTTAGTTAGTGATATACGGGCCAAAAGATCACTCGGCCACATTTAAATAAATTATTTTCAGGATTGTATTAAGAAATTTACCAGTTGTCTTTAAGATTTGTGTTATTGATATTTTCGCAGCACATCATTGAAGTCTGCGAGTTTATGTCCATTGTGGAACTTTGAGGATATCAAGTCCTGTCCTACATTGGGAGCGGATGATGTCCACATCTTCTTCTATTGAATGTTTTGTGTCACCGAAGAGCAACACATGTATTACTTATTAATTACTGTTACTTTATATAATGTAATAATATAGTGCGGTATATTAGTAAATTACACCGCTATTTGCAACACATTGTATGATAACACATAATATATTTAATTTCATATATTGGTATGAGTATAATTTGATTGTCATTATGTTGTTGCCATCATTGTGGCGTGTGTTGGTGGCACCTTCCTGGAATATATCAGCGTATACTTAGATAAATTTTTTCTCTAAGGATCTGAGATATGATCTCAGTGTCGCTCCATGCGTTGAGCTAATTTGTTAGGTATATATCCACGCATCATACGTGCGTTAGGAGCCTAGATTTTTTCCGGCTCCAGGATTTAAAAAAAAAAAATGTTTCATTTTTTTTTTTTTCCAGGGAGGGTGCGGTAATGTTACGCACGGATCATTATTATTTTTCGTTTGTATAAACATTTTTTGATATGTATGATCATTTTTTGACTGAAGTGTGTATTATGTTTTCTATGGTCAAAGGGACATAATCCGAGTTATCGAAACTACAATTTTTTAGGAGTTGCCTTCTCTTGTATAGAGACACGTTCGGTCTATAATTTCTTGAACGAAGCGTGACCACATCTCCTTATTTGGTAGTATCAGTCAACTATGGTAGATGTCTGAAACCTTTCTTAACGCTTCTTTTCATGACCATAAAAGGCGCGACTGTGTAAGACTTTTATCTCGAATGTTCTTCGAATCGTCTTATTGTGAACGGCAACTCAGAGATTGTCGTTCTGCGCATGTCAAACCGGGAGTTCGTTCTGTGTGTTCCGCCCAGTTGGGGCAGTTTAGAAATGGTTTAAGAAGCGAGCAGACGCAACTGCGTCTTGTGATTCTCTGAGGGAAATACAGTGTCTTAGTGAGTTAGTTAGCTAACTAGACTATTTCCCAGTATTATGCAGCCTGCCTGGAGGCATATGTTCATGGTTGATTTTCCGAAATAAGGTAATTCCTCTTGTATCGAACTTTATGCTATCATCTAGAGGTTCGTCATTTTGTCGCCTATTTGCTCGCCTGTGTGATGCAAAATGGAGAGGTACTTTGACTAGGATTAAGTCACCGGTATCTGTATACCTGAACTAGTTAAATATATATGGGTCGCTCTAGACCAACAAGACTGTTGTCTGTGTTCCAGGATTCGTTATATCAGAGATCACGTCCAAGTCAGATGGTTAGACTTAGGAACATTATAAAGGTCGAGCTGACCTGTAGCCCATGTATGCTATTCACGTGCAGACAGTGAACGGACTTATTGTATACAACTGATCTGCTAGCATCAGAATGGGAGCATTTATTATTGTTTATGAACATTGAAGATCTGTAGCTGACACTGTTGCAGAAGTTATAGAAATTATTATTATTTATACAGCTTCACGAACTAGCACTCGATGATTGATGAATTTCTGAATCTATTGAACTGTGATGTCTTATGACGCATATATACAACAGCTATCATTGCTGACTACAGAAATTGTTTTCAATGTGCCATATCATCTTGCTGAACTCGTTAACCATGTTGATGTCATAAGTATCATGACTGTTTTGTGGCGTGCAATAAATGAAAGAAACTTATACAACGAAGTTACCCTTTCTATGACTCTACACGTCATGTTGCCTGTGTGATAACCCTGTGAACTGTTCCACTACCACATACACAGCAACATCCTAAATCAGAGAAGACACCTACATCTTACACTTTAACACCAGGTGTCGATAAGGGTGGCAAGTTACCACTTCAGCACAAATCCACCCTTATCAGTGGCCAACTCTTCTTTGATGCCCCCCTTTAAGTCTATAATAGCTCCGAGGTATTTAAAGTGGTCGACCTGCTCCAGGACCTGTTCTCCCAGCTTAATCTGATGTCTTCTTTCTTCTCGTGATATCACCATGGATTTTGTTTTAGAGCTGTTTATGACCATCCCTCTCTTCTCCAGCTCTTCCTTCCAGACTTGCAGGTTGGATTGGAGATGTGCCTCTGATTTAGCAATCAGTGCAACATCATCAGCAAATTCTAGATCTGAAATACAGACCTGTCTCATCTTCCAGTACCCCACTGAATACTTTCTTGTTCTCTCCTTACATGCTTTGATGACATCGTCCATGAGAAGTATGAAAAGATAAGGTGACAGGATATCACCTTGCCTTACACCAGTGGTGGTCCTGAATTCTTCTGACTTATGGTTTGCCGTCCTCACATAATTTCAGCAAGACTTGTAGAAGCTCTGTATAGCATGAATCAGAGGTGCTGGAATGTTCTTCCTTGCCAAACAGTCCCAAAGTTTGCTCCAGGGGTCCCTGTCAAACGCATTTTCCAGATCTATGAAACAAAGATGGATCTCACTCGTATACTCAAGGGTCTTTTCACTCAGCTGTCTGAGTGTGAAGATTAGGTCTTGAGTACTTCGGTTTGCTCGGAATCCGCACTGGACCTCATCCAATTGTGGCTCAGCTAGGCGTCGGAGTTTCTGCTCTAGGATTCTAGAGTAGATTTTACCAGGGACACTGAGAAGGGATATGCCTCTATGGTTTCCACATTGTCGATTGTCACCCTTTTTGAAAATTGGTGTTATGATGGCAATCTCCCAATCCTTTGGTGTGGTCTTGTTGCACCACGCTGCCTGTAGGACCCTTAAGAGTAATAGGTCGCCTGATGCTCCCATGTACTTAACCATTTCTGGTGTTAAACCATCATGCCCTGCTCCTTTACCCATCTTGATTTTTTCCAGTGCTGCCTTCAGTTCTTCCAACTTTTTGATTTGTTCTACTTGTTCCAAATTTGTTCTGGATTATGGAGCAAAGAATTGATTTTACAGTTTTGCAGATAGACAAATATGCGTCAAGTATACAACAAAAATGATTTAAAAGTGGCTTTACATAAATTTGAACACCAGTTTACGTTTCTTTTTTTTTTTTAAATAAAGTTTCTTAACCACAGCCATCAATAAATTAGAAAAAAAAACACACACACAATCAGCAACAGCCACAACAACACTGAAGTAGCCCAATAATGATTTCATAAAGTATAATAATAGTTATTTACTAGAAATAATATAAAACAGCTCACTTTTGTAGATAGGCCTTAAGATTTAAAGATTGGGAGCCAGTGGCGTAACTATAATGTGTGGATCTCCCGGGCACAAATTAAAATGATGTAATATAACGGCCTGAACAGCAATATTCAATATACGGCAAATCTGTATCAAAATTTATCTGCTTAATTAATAATTAGTGTTAGTAAAACTGATGCTAGCTCTGTGCAAAAGAGGAAAAAAAATATGAAAACTTACTTTATCGACAGGATGAAATAGTTTGATATCCAGTACAAGCTTATTTGAAATCCCTGTTCACAAGAAAAGCCGAGAAAGTTTGTTTTGCTCATAGACAGCGATAAGATGCAATAGATGGGAAATGTACGTCGCGTCAGTAGATTTATGAAAGTCTGAATGTAAGGTAGGAAAGCCGGTTCAGAGGTTCAGACTGATTTGTACTGCCAAGTACTGTTGATTAAACACTTGGCTCTATTGAACCTTTCCTCTTGTTTATTAACGCACCGCTGATATCACGTTACCGCTAGCTCAAGTAAACACTGAGACAATAAAATCCGCAACAAAGCAAAATCGTCGTTTCTGAAACACCAGCAGGTATCTAATTTCGTCCGCTGCCAGCGGAAAATACACTCCGGCACACCTTGTCAATACCAAAGCTCACATTAAACTAGTAAACACTCTTTATAAATGATTTTCACCTTCTGCTTAAACCTTAGTGAATTAACCACATAGTTTTCGCTCGTCGATTATCTTTCTTCAGGAGTGACCGAATGGACAATGGGTGTTTAGTTATTCCCACTTTCGTAGCAGTTCCCGATTTATGATCAGCGATGAGCTCAGAATGACACGTATAGACGAAACTATGCCTTGCTTAATGATCTTAGTAATACAACCATCGGCATCGTCCCGCCTCACTGATGTTGTCTCTCAAATTCACAACTCCTTTCCCTACCGAATTAAGCCTGTCAAATCCTGACCCACCCCTTACTACTAAACGCTCCCTGTTTACTACTGAACGCCCCCCTCTGGCCCATTTTTTCGTATCGCCCCCTTGGATCCTCACAACGCCCCTAGGGGTGCGGTACCGCCCACTTTAGGAATCACTGATCTAGATGGTCGAGCTATCTGGTCAGAGTCCATTGAATTCCTTTCTGGCGGTTGACGATGCTGTTTTCATAATCCAATATACAGCCAGTATTAAGAGAAATAATTATAAGAGACATCCCTGCCAAATTTTACATCTCATTACAAAAAGCTCTGTAAGTTGTCTTGTATCAAAATTTGATATGATAATAAACCTATGGTTACCGCATGTGCCTGATTAGTTTCCAAAGCCACTCTCCGTCTAAACTACTATAAACTGTCGAAGGTCTTTTCCCTCGTCAAAATTCCGGGGGCCCAAGTTATTGGGCTCCGAAGAAAAGAAAGACATAGAATGATATGATAAAGAATTACAAGAAAGGGCCGCCAATAGTATTTCGGCGCCTCTCTCATCTACTTCCAAACTGGGGACTAATCTCGAGTCCAGTCTCCGACCAGTGCCATCCCATGGTTGGTCTAAACCTTCTCTGTCGTTACCACCACCAGATTTGAATAGGGTAACAGGAGCGTCCAAACTCCTCGGTAGCAAATTGCTGCTTTCGAGCAATTGGGCGTCCTCAGATACACTGAGATGTCGACGGGAAAGTTCTACGGTCTCTCCGGTGGCACTCGTGGGTCTCACTGGGTCGCGCCGGACCTCAGCGGCGTCTACCTTGGATAAAAGGTAAGTGTATCTGCTGGCACTCTCTCTTCTCCCACCCCTTCACGAGGCTTGTATCCAGGAAAAGAGATTGGGGTCGTCGACCCAATTCCTTTCATAGCACGGCTGTTTGTCAACGCGCTTTTAGTTACCTGCGTTCTTTTCAGCTACCGTTCGGTCACGTGGTCAAATTCTTACCGGCGTTCGGGAATTCCAGTCCTAACGCACATTCATCTCATCTCATCTCATAATCGTTGCCTCTTCTACCCCGTGAAACGAGGTGTAGAGGGGACCCAAGTGCACAAGGCCCATGGGCAGGACATGTAATCGAAGTGACTTGGCAAACAGGTGATTAGCCCATTGTGCCCGAACTTGCCCTCATGTGTACTCATATTCGCTATAAAACCTCCGAACCATCGAGACGTCATTCCAGCCAAAATGGACAGAGCCTCACATACCCGAAGGTTTCGAGGGATGTCCTTCCTCATCTGCACTAAGGCATTTATAGAGGAACTCTCAGGACCCGTAGGTCTGAGGAAAGGAGCAAATCTGAAACGGGCACAGCAGTCTTTGTTACTGGGAGGTCTCCACTCAGAGTGGTTTACCACACACAGTCAGTAAAGACAAAGGTCGCCTGCGGCGGACCTAACGCACATTCGATAGAAGTAATTAAAGCCTGGAGAGGACACTCCAGCTTCACCCTATAGGTGTCGGCAAAACACGGGAAGTAGCAGTTACCGGTTATAAGCATTTTGCCCAATTGGCGTAGGGCATGGCGCCAGGGGCTACTTCCGACAGTGGGAGAGGTTCTAGGATCTCACTGGACAGCTACCGCCCGCTTCAAGCTGGGCAGCCCCCAGTCAATAAGGTGTTGTTCCGCCACTGTCTGCTTTCCCCATTGGGTGCATGGGGATTAGGGTCAAACCCGAACTGGGGACAGAAAATTTTGCACCAAGCAATTATCGAAAAAATAGAAATAAGAAAACTCTCAGATTGGGATGCTGGAACGTCCGGACTATGTTGACTGGACTATCCGAAAACCTACAGGATGTAAACGATGTAAGGAAGACAGCCATAATTAATGATGAGCTTAAACGACTTCAGGTGGATATAGCTGCACTTCAGGAAACGCGCCTGGCGGGCTCTGGAACGGTGAGCGAGAAGGACTACACATTTTATTGGCAAGGGAAAGATCTTAATAAAGCTAGAGAACACGGAGTAGGTTTTGCGGTAAAAAAATCGCTAACTAAAATGGTTGAACCAGGCGAGAATGGATCAGAACGCCTGTTAACGCTCCGCCTGCAAACTAGCACAGGTCCCATCACCCTTGTCAGTGTGTATGCTCCTACTCTGTACTCTGCCTCAGAAACTAAAGATGAGTTCTACGAGAATCTAACAGCAATTATCAAAAGCATACCTAGGCAAGAACAGCTTGTTCTCCTTGGTGACTTTAACGCTAGAGTGGGTGCCGATAATGTTTCATGGCCTTCATGTCTGGGCAGGTTTGGTATTGGCAAGATGAATGAAAATGGACAACGGTTCTTAGAGTTGTGCGTCCACCATGACCTCTGCGTGACCAACACCTACTTTCAGACAAAACCCCAGCGTAAGGTGTCATGGAGACACCCACGATCCAAGCACTGGCACCAACTTGACCTGATTCTCGTCAGAAGGCCACTCCTCAGGTCTGTGCTCTCCACGCGCTCGTACCATAGTGCAGACTGTGATACAGATCACTCCTTGGTTTGCTGCAAAATCAGAGCACAACCAAGAAAACTCTATCGTGTCAGACATGAAGGGGAACCACGCATTGATACCAGCAAGATGTCAGACCCTTTCATGATCGCTCAATTCACTGCGACCTTCGAGAAAGTGCTCAGTAGCCCTCAGCATGGTGATACTATTACAGAGAACTGGGAGCATCTACGGAACACCATTCAAAGTACTGCACTTGCCACCTTTGGTAAGAAAACAGCAAAGTCAAATGACTGGTTTGATGCTTCATCAGATGTGATGGCACCTGTCATTGAAGCTAAGCGCAGTGCTATGAATGAATACAAACGTTCACCGAGTGCCAGAACCCTACAGATCCTGAGGGCTACGAGAAGCAAAGTTCAACAAACTGCTCGACGCTGTGCAAATGACTACTGGCTCCAGCTCAGTGAGAGCATCCAGATCGCAGCGCAAACAGGCAACATTAGACAAATGTATGACAGTATAAAGAAAGCACTTGGCCCCCATAAAAGTAAGACGGCACCGCTAAAAACCATCAGCGGAGAGAAGCTAACCGATAAGGGTAAGCAGATGGAGAGGTGGGTCGAGCACTACTCTGAGCTTTACGCTAGAGACAATACCGTTACGCCTGCAGCCCTTGATGGTGTCAACAGTCTGCCAACTATGGAGGAGCTGGATGCCGAACCAACATTAGAGGAACTCAGCAAGGCCATTGATAGCTTGGCCTCTGGCAAAGCACCATGTAGTGATGGGATTCCTCCTGATTTAATCAAATGCTGTAAGAGCACGCTATTACATCCCCTGCATAGAATGCTGTGCCAGTGCTGGGAAGAGACAACTATTCCTCAAGACATGCGAGATGCCAAGATTGTAACACTGTATAAAAATAAAGGAGACAGAAGTGATTGCAATAACTACAGAGGCATCTCTCTTCTTAGTATTGTTGGTAAGGTTTTTGCCAGAATCATCTTAATGCGACTACACAAGTTAGCTGAGCGCATATATCCAGAGTCACAGTGTGGATTCCGAGCTGGCAGATCAACAACAGACATGATCTTCTCTCTCCGCCAGCTTCAGGAAAAATCAAGAGAGCAGAAAAGACCATTACATATCGCCTTTATAGACCTCACAAAAGCATTCGACCTGGTTAGTAGGGATGGACTCTTTAAAATCCTCCTGAAAATAGGCTGCCCTTCTAAAATGCTGGAAATGATAAAGTCATTCCATGACGGCATGAAGGGAACAGTCCAATATGCTGGAAGCACGTCACAGCCCTTTGATATACGAAGTGGCGTTTAAACAAGGCTGTGTTCTGGCTCCGACCCTCTTCGGAATCTTCTTTGCCTTACTCTTTGAAACATGCATTCAGAGATGCAACTGAAGGAATATGCCTTCACACTAGGTCAGATGGCCGTCTGTTTAATCTTTCAAGGCTGAAGGCAAAAACAAAAATCAGAAGGGTCACTTATAAGAGACTTGTTGTTCGCTGATGATGCTGCAGTCGTCACTCAAAGCCAACAGGAGCTTCAGAGCTTGATGAATCGCTTCACTAAAGCATGCAAGGACTTTGGCCTCACAATAAGTCTAAAGAAAACGAATGTGCTGAGTCGGGATGTAGGTGCTGCACCAGTTATCACTATCGATAACTATGAATTGGCAGTGGTACACCACTTTACATACCTAGGGTCTACCATCAATGACAAACTCTCACTGGATACAGAAATCGACAGCCGCATTGGCAAAGCTGCAGCTACCTTTGCCCGCCTCACATCGCGTGTTTGGGGAAACTCTAAACTCACAATGAAGACCAAAGCTGCGGTATATAATGCCTGCGTCACCAGCACACTCCTATATGGCAGCGAGACCTGGACGACCTATGCTAAGCAAGAAAGAAGGCTCAATACCTTCCATCTGCGGTGTCTACGCCGCATCCTCGGCATCTCGTGGAAAGATAAAGTGAGAAATGTTGAGGTGTTGTCACGTGCTGGCCTTCAAAGTATGTATACGCTTCTTAGACAGCGCAGACTTCGCTGGCTTGGCCATGTTCGCCGCATGGATGATGGTCGCATCCCAAAAGATATCTTCTACGGACAATTAGCAGATGGCAAGAGAACAGTTGGGCGACCACAGCTGAGGTTCAAAGATGTGTGCAAGAGAGATATGAGGGCACTGGACATGGATCCAGCAACATGGGAGGATAAAGCTGCCGATCGCACTAAGTGGCGATGCTATTTACGGCGCCACCTCAGATTGGGCGAAGAGAGGCTCACACAAGAAGCAGAGGTGAGGAGAAAACGTCGAAAGGAGCACCAGGAAAATAAGCAGCTGAGGGCTGTCACCTCAGCGGCGCATTCCCATAGTCAGTTATGACTGAAGGGGCTATTATTATTATTATAATTAAAGCTTCGCTGCAAAGTTATCGTTGGAAACTCCAGTTTTAAAGTGACTTTTGGTGATAGTTAGTATGTTACTCTAAGGTTTGGTGATAGTTAGTATGTTACTCTAAGTTTCTGTTTAAAAACTAACATTGTACTATAATTACAACAGAAGATATAAGAGTCTGAAAAAGTGCAAAAAGTTTTTTTTTTCCAGTTTTAATATGTCATCATTGTTACGCAATGGCATTAACAGAATACAGAAACTGTACTCAATTTATTCATTAATATAAAATAGATGTGTTATAGAAAATGGACATCGCTGAGAATTATTAGCAGCTTGCTTCAAATAGAAATTATCAAAAGATGAACTGACAAGTAATTAATCTTGGTTAAATCTCTTTTACTTGTACTATACAGAGTGCGTAGGCATAAACTAATATTGATAATTTTTTTGTTAAAGTAACATTGTTGATGCTGTCATCATCATGTGACGTATTCTTTCCAGAACGTTGTCTCCATTACAGCTGCTCTGAACGCATCACGATTCTGGGCAAGTCGACCTGCATCAGCCAAAGACAAGTTCAGACTCTCTGTGATGTCCTGGGTCCACCGTCGTCTAGGTCGACCCCTTCCCCTTTTTCCAGGGACCATGCCTTCCATCACTATTTTTTCCAGACTATTATGTCTTTTTATATGACCGAAAAATTTCAGCTTCCTTATTGCGATGGTATTTAAAAGCCAATTTTCCTGTATGTTTAGTGAGTGCAGTACTTCTCTGTTGGTCTTTCTTTCTGTCCAGGGTATTCTCAACACCCTTCTGTAGCATTTCATTTCGAATGATGTAATCTTTTTTGCAACTGTTTTATTGAGTGTCCAAGTGTGATAAAGTACATTGATACAGCGATAAAATTATTAATTATAAGTATAAAAGTTAAAATAATATGAGTAGAAATAATAATAGTAAAGTTGTAATGCGTCTTCTTTCCCCGCGCCAGTCATCGCATTGAGATAAGAACGTAGTGTGAAACCCTATTGCCGCGCTAGTGGTATTGGACTTTATAACTCGCACGTCAAGGGTTAAAGGTAAAAATTTTGAAAAGACAAGCTTAGTTGTTCCACGAAAAGATAGTAAGAATAAAACAGGGGAGGCATAAACGAACGCATAAAAGTGAGAGAGAGAAAGCGAACACATGCCACAAATCGTCAAGCGTTAGATTCTTGGATTAGCTACCCAAGACGACAGTGCGAGACGATACCATGGCAGGTGTTCGTTAACGTGTCGCAAGCTTTGTAGAATTTAAAAATACCCCGCAAAACCCACTTTTTTCGGACTATAGGCACACTGAGAAAATATATAAACACACAGACAGCGTTTTCGCTGCAAAAGAGTCCATTTTATGACGTAACAGACTAGTAGTTTCAGTTTTGGACAACGCAAAAGCGGGAAAGAGATGGAGTGTTTATGTAATGTTATAAATTGAAACTAAGTTTGGAAAAAATATGGACTTCCTTATTAATAGGTTTAGGATCATAAAGGTTAGCAAGTTTAAGAGCTTATCGTCTCGTGATACATAATATGCTTGAAAATAGAAAATCCGACGGATAATAAGAAAGATATTGACAAAAGACGGTATTGGTTATGACAGACAGACCAACACATGCTCGTCTTTACTTTCACTAACGTGGATTTTTTGGACGCGTCCTTGAAAAAGGCAGGAAAATGGTACATGTATTCTGTTGGAGGAGGGGTAGACAGGGGGAGAGGAATTATGGGATGGCTTAACAATAAATATATTTTAGCAGTGGAAATCTAAGAATGAGTGAGGAGAAGACTTGTTATGTCCAAAAATCAAGTCTGTTTTTTAACTTGTAATGCCAATATTTTCAAATTCAAACTAAAAAGCTTAGTAGTTGGATCTCATTGGCCAACGCATTTTATATTAAGGAAAACTTAGAAAGGCTATTCGCCATTTGCATAATACAGTCCCTAGAACAGAACGTTGTAATTCTGTGAAGTGTGACTTGCCGTACTAGATTAAATATATAAAATAAAACAAAAGGGTATCACAGTCCAGCCAGCAGGACATCTGAAGTCTGCTAATCAACGTACCTGTGTTTATTCATTGAATTTATTGTAAGGCAGAAATTATTCATATATATATTTTGTTTCAAAATGTGAGTTAGAGATACTGCCATTTCGACAGTAAGTACATAGGTCCTTAGCTGATTTATGCAGGGCCTAGAGGTGGATTAATGCTATAACAAATTGCCAGTTTTGTAAAATGCACATGTTTTGTGAAATAAAAATGTTTTCTTAGGTGGCCAGATGGACACAGCTCACCTATCCTATTGTATGGAAGAAAAGAAAGATTAATATTATTATTGCAGATGTAGGGCCGCCTTGAGAGGAGAGACATGTGAACAACACTGGTACACTGTGTAATGGATGAGCTGGGTTGGTTAATCAGATATGACCCAGATCTTTATTTCTTATGTATTATAACTTGTAGAAATAACAGTTTAAGTATGATATCAACAAGGAGACATTATTTCATTGTTACAGGGTTTTTATCTGGCACTAGCCTGGTGCCAGATGTCTGTGAAAAGCAGTTGAGAAGTCTTTTCATTTCCAGTAGTGACAGGGGTTTACAGAGTCCACCCTGTTACTTTTGGGCCAGTATCAAAGTGTTCGTTTTACAGCAAGAATACGGACAGTTCCAGTTGTGCCAGTTAAGTATAATATCTGGCACAGGACGCTTCATCAGCATCAAAGACTAGAGCCCCCTTGTGTAACATAATAAAAATATTCCCCAAAGAATTAAACACTGAAAATTGTTTATTAAAGAACTGGGGATGATTAAAGAATCCCAAACAGCCATCCAGTGTTAGAAACCAGTAATATTAAAAATTTAGCAACAATATTAGTATATTGTAACATTATATGTTTGGACAAATTGTCCCTTTGGGTTAAAACTTTACATTGTATGTATATACCTCGAGTTCTTTTAATTTTGAAAGTCCTGACCAGAAGAATACTAGGTTCAGGACTAATAAAAATTGTATAGAAAAGATTTACACATCAAAATTTAACCCAGGTGTTAGTTCATTTGATCACAGACTTTAATAGTTGTTTATATGTGTGTGTGTTAGTGTAAAATTTCCATCACACCACCCTTGCATAACCCTAGACATTAGACGTAGCTACCATACATACTAGTCAAGAATAGGTCTGATTGAGGTCATAAGGTGGTAGCAGAAAGGTTACCTGATAACTCAACCCATAAATTGTTATAATCAGGTACCTTCACAGCTGACCTCATTCAGAACAATAGTGAAACATAACAACCACATTTCATAACATCAAAAACCACCACACCAAGTCTCGCAGCCGTATGTTGCTACTGGGAATATACATGCTCTGATCAGTTGTAAATTTTGTTTCTTTGCTTGTGCCTTGCCATAGGTTTGTCATCTGTATTAGTTTATGTGAAGCAATTGCAAGTCTTATTTTAATTTCTACTGCACAGTCGCCAGAGCTGTTGATGATTGATCCTAAGTATTCGAATTCATTAACACTTTCCAGTTCTTCGTTATCAATTTCAATTTCTGGTTTGGTCTTTACTTTGTCTGTTGTCAATACTTTGGTCTTCTTGGTGTTTAGGTATAGATTCTGGGCCTCGCTGTGTTTTTTGGTGGACAGAATTAATTGTTCAAGTCCTTCTGGGTTGGTCGATAGGAGGACTGTGTCGTCAGCATATCTGATTTCTGGGATCTGGTACCCGCCGATGTTAAATGAGTCACACTCTGTGTGTTCTTGGTCATCTCTTACGTTTCTCATGATATTCTCGGCATAAATGTTAAACAGGTAAGGGGAAAAAGTACAGCCTTGTCTTACTCCTTTCTGTACTTCAAACCATTGTTGATGCTGTACATTGTTTTTAAAAAAAAGTGAACATATTCTGTTAAAACAAAATAATGGTATAATTTATGTATACACACAAAATATCAGAGACATGACTATTACCATTCACAATATTATATACACAAACACGCTGAATGTACATAAATCTGCCCTGGCCCCAAAATTTCTCTCATATATCATTCACGCTTTCGTTTTTTCCTGGGGGGAATTTGTACATTGACAGCTGGAGAAATTTGTAGATAATGCGTTTCCATTATAAATTTAAACTGTGAACTTACGTTTCTAATAACGCATGCTCGTCTATCAATCTTAGATACTGTTGAATGTACAAATTCTCCAGCTTGTTCTCCACGCATGCCCATTCCAAAACCATGATTTATGATCCAGTTTGTGCAGTTTTTTTTCTAATATATGCTGTTTAGGGATTGTCCTATTGGGGAAGAGCTTTCTGAACAAATTCATATATGTCTGTATTGATGAGTGTATTGATGAGATAGATTCTTGACATATAGACAGTAACAAACTGATAAGACACGCAGGGGTCAGAAGGAACTCTACAGGAGCTAGGGCATAATTTTCTTCCTGAAACACCAAAATATGTCTGAGCAAAATGACAACAAACTGTACAATCATTTATATTACAGTTAGGATCGAAATCCTTCCTAATGTGCTTGGAATTTTCCGATATCAATTTGGATGCTTCAACACACTTTTGACTGTGCCTTCTTTTTGCATCCTGCATTCTGCACAAACATTTTCTACAAAATGTTGCCGAGTGCTCTGTAAATTTGTCTGTAAACACATTTATACCAAAAATTAACAGTAAGTCAGTAGCATAGTCTGAACACATCAGTGATTTGCGTTTTGCGAGTCTCTCTTTTAAAGTTAATGTTCTATTACTACACGCTCTGCACAGTTCGTTAACAGAACTCATGTGATGCGCAAAGGAATGTTCCATTTTATAGTCACTCCATGCAGCGCTTTTTGTAAAAATAAATAAATAAACCTGTATGAAAGAAACAGTGCAAACTTGGTGAGAATTCTTTCATAAAAATATTATACGGAGAATGACAATCTTAGTCACACGAATACCACATGAAACAATTAAATCAACACTAAAAACTGACTACCATAAATTAACGCGGCGGGCTGCTAAGATGAAATTAAGTTGAGAAAATGTTTAATTTCTACTGAAAATTTTCTTATAATTATGATCTGTCTAAGCTGCAGAGAGTTTCAGATATTTAATTAGTAAAAGTGTCACCTTCGGTAATATTTTCAACAAAGGACGATGCTGTTTTGTAACGGCTGTTAAAAAGCAAAATAATATAATAAAACAATGAAAATCCAGTATTTTGCACGAAGCTATTTTCTAACAAATTATCTTTGTCCTTCGCTCATCATGAATGCGTGTAAACTGGTTTAAAGTTCAATTTTTTTTTTCGGAACAGAAGTTAGCTGATATTTCCCGCCATGGTAAACGATACATGTGCTCGTCTGTTAACAAGATTTATTGCCTTCGGGTTAGAAGAAAGGGCGCGAAACTAAAGTAGCGACTTTTTAGAAGGCGCAAACAGCCGTGATAGACAAACGGTCGCTCAGTCCACCGTCTTCTGCCATGCGAAGAGAGTGCTGGTCGTGTGGGGTCCCATGGTTAGCTCCTTCCTGACCGATGACTCTGGTTTTTCCACTATTATCCACATTGCCCTCACGTGATGGAATCAATGCCACCGGTCACCTAGTTCCCGCTAACAACGGAAGTACTTCCCGTGTCATGGGCGTCACCACTGTCTTGCCATCCGGCTGAACAAGGCTATCAGAGGGACACGCCTCTGCATAAAGAATGTTACTGTCCTTCTGGGTCTCCAACCCAGCATTCTGCAGACAGTCTTTCTGGTGCTCCAACTCAGCTCTCTGTAGGCGATATTCCTGAGAGGTCTCACCACCGCGAATTAGGAGCTCTCCCCCTTCATTCATTGGGCCTATTTCGAGGGTCCCCACGTCAGAAAAGATAGGCACTTGAGGTGTGCCCAGAACCAAATAAGGGGATTCATAACGGCGGCCTGGATAGTGCCACAGACAAATTCGGTCGTCACCTCAATATGCTCTATGAGAAGACGCCACGGGTTATCTCAGCTCAAAACACCGCAAATGTCGACTTTTTCAGTCGTCATCTGCCCTGGCTTCCCCAAATTTCTAGCCACGATACAAGGGAAGCTAAGTCCAGTGTCAAATAAGCACTCTGTGATAGTTTCATTCACTTCAGCTGGCCCGCTGGTAGAGAACAACGCCTTTGACACGATATGTTCCCAAGTATCCCTTTTTTCACTCGCATTGGCCTCAAGCAAGCTACATGTTGCACGGGGGGTTTATTAGGGAATCTGGACAGCCAATGGGAAGTAACTCGACAAAATCGGCACCATCTATCATTCTCTCCCCTGTTTCTAGAGGGGTCATGTCGGGTCACTCCCTGAGATTTGTTAGGATGGGGAGGTCTAAAGTTATTATGGGTCAAGGGATGGAGTTCCTTGCGGGTCGGACCTGACTGCATGTTTAAACGAAGAAGAAGAAGCGTTTTCTGGGGGTGGCATATCAGAGGTTTAACACTTGTGGCCCTGAGTTTCCACTGGCGCATTTAGAACCTCTCTGCCAGAGTAATGATCTGTTCCAGCTGTTGAGCGCCGTGCTCTGACAGGAACATTCGCATATCAGGTGCCACGGTTGCTTTTAATTGTTCGATCATAAAAAGTTCTAGCAACTCCTCGGAAGGCCACCCAGTTCTCGCCATTGGTGAGGTAACCCTCCAACCTGGCGGTAAATTGCGAAAAAGACTTGTCTTTCTCCGAGCGACTCTCCCGAAACAACTGTTGGAATCTCCGAAGGGGTCCAATGAAACCGCTGCAACACGTCATTCCTGAGTATTTCGAAGTTGTTCTGATGCTCATGCAAGAGTTTGCTATAAACCTCATAAGCTGGCCCTTTTAATGACTGGGACAACTTCAGGGACCACTTACTTACGTCCAACCCATTCGCTGTCGCCATCCTCTAGAATTTCTCGAGCAAGACATCTATTTTCTCATTCCCGCTAGGGAACGATTCAAAAGGGAAGTCCATGCTGCCAGATGAGTGACCGAACTTCCCGGTTGGTCTGCAGCCACCGAGCTAGGCGAGTCGCCATTAGCCGATCTACTTTCAGAGGTCCTGCTCTGTAGTTCCAGAGTCCGCAGGGCCAGTTCATAGTGCCTCATCCTCCCTTGTACCTCATGTTGCTTAATCTTCTCTTGTTCCTCCATCTCTGCTGCCCTCGTTCTTTCCTCCACCCTGCGTAATTCTATCTCTGCCTCAATGCGTTTCATGTCCATCGCAGCCTGCCTCTCTTTGTCCTTCTCTGCAGCTAGTCTGTTGTTTTCCTTCTCTGCAGCTAGTCTGTCTTTTTCTCTTTCTTCCCTCTCTGCGTGTTTGTCTATCTCACTCATTTCATACGCTTTAGCCTCTGCATCGACTATGCCTATCTCCCTCGCAGCTTCCCTCAAGTTCGAACGAAGCTTGGCTAGCTCGGCCATCCTACCTGTTTAAATCTCGGTAAGCGCACTAGTTAAAAAATGTACTAATTACTGACTGCTACACACCCCACTTACCAACTCGCTAAAATCTACTCTCAGTAATCGAGCCTACCAGTAACTAGGCTAACTGAGAAAAGAAAAAAATATAGGCACTACTTATCCACTGCGTCTTGCTATGTAAGCGAAATCACATAAAAATTGAGACTAATGCCTTGTGTAGTTTAACAATATTGTAGACTCTGATCTGTTAAAAGATTACTAGAGCTACGGTCTGGTATCAGCTTCCCTGACAATTGGGTGAAAAAATTGTTAATTTCGCTGCTGTACCAGCAACCTTTTCCTACAATGGGTGTGACAAATCAGCTACAATCTGATTAAAGAAAACTGATATTTCCTGTGGAACAAAACTATGCTGATCAGAATTATAGATCGTTAGTCTAGGGTCCTCTACACCTCACGGTAGAAGGGGAACAACTAAGTAAGTAAATAGTCTAGGGGAATTTAGAAAGAAATATCTATTCTCCCAAAACACTCAGCATGAAACAAGATTGAATCTTGTGCAAGAACCCAGAATTATCCTCGAGCTCGAGACGAGGCCACCATAGTGTCACGAGTGATGAAGAGAGTCTGTCTGAAACAAGACAAAAGTCTGAGTGAGGAGTAGAAAATAGAGGAAAGTCTGAAATAGCGAATGTGAATGTTGAGTGGAAGTGTGACAGTCAGGCGTACAAAGATGAGAAATACTCTTTTACACTGCCACTCATACTTATTTACATGTCAACTCCACTCACCCTCTCTTTCTCAACTATCAAATGCTTACACACAAAAACCACCCCACAGCAAAAGAACACACCACCAAACAAACCCTCACAAATCTCATCGATAATTTAGAGAGGAAAACACCCTAAGCACCACCAAGGACTTCTTAAAGATTAATTAATTTCTGCCACGTGACTTTGAGATAAAATCCCTGTCTGTCAGTGAGGTAATAACCTGGACTTGAACAATTTATCGTGCCCTCCCGTGCCTATCCGGCGAGGTGACAATTCCGATAAATCCAAGGTTAACAAGAACAGCGAGACATATAGGTCCAGTGTGACTCAATGATAATTAACCCGGTTATCCCGTGGGTTGGATGAGTCCAAACTCAGGTTTGCTCAAGCAGTGCGCCTTACTATACCCGAGAGACGCGACCAGTTCAAATTATGACTGGGCGTATCGTGAACAGGGCCCACCGGTGAAAGTTTGGTGAGCCTGAATGTTGGTGGTCTTAGAGGTTTAGCAGCTACATGAACATAACGTACCAGAAGCTGGGTACTCAACTCTGCCTTCCTGGTAATGAGTTTTAGGATTTAACCAAAACCGATCTCAACTCGAGAACTCGGTCAAGGATGTGATACCAGAGCTTTTTGATGAAATGCTGGTTTCTGTATTCCCACATCGGTGGCATGCGGAAGCTTGCCTTCTCTGCTGTGAAGATACAATAAATACAAGCCATAAGCTAGTCGCCTAAATTAAGGTCCACTAGCTAATAATATATATACATTGAGACATATGCTGTTTACAAACAATCAGTAACCGACACTCCCCTTGTCCCAAGATATCTTGGAGCGTTAAACCAGTTTGTACTGGCTGATTAAGCACATTCACCCCCGTTTCTCCTGGCCTTGGTATCAGCCAATTGATGACCATGCACCACGCTGGGTGTCAGGTCAGCGCTGCTCGCACACACGTTGCGTAAAGGTCTAAGGCATGAATATAAGCAAACTCGCGGATCTATCAAACCAGGGAGAAAAAGTTCCGCCGGGAGGCTTCTATCCCACATCGGGTTACACCGAACAATAAAATCAATATTTACACACATGGCCTCTAACCATGACTTATCAGAGATCTCAAAAGTATCCCGTTATACAAATGATTTGTATAAGTCATCCAATAAGTACAATTAAATACATCTCTAAGGGAAACCCCACATCTCTCAAGGAGCTCGTTGCAATAATAAAAGGAGTTTACAGGTGTATTAATAAAATTGATATAACCATACACTCACTGTCTCTTAAATACAATTATTAAAGGTCACATCTATGTAGTTTTAGTGGTACTTAGCGAACTTAAAATGTATCCACTTTCTAGTTATAAAACTGAGATAGAAAAATTTACGGCTATACGTGTTCGCACCCTGAGGATTAATTAGTGATAGATTCTACCTACACAATATATCTAAATAAAATTAGCGCTCTTACCGAGATGCCAAGAAATTCACTACACCAACAGTAGCTGGTCGAATCTGCCACTTATTTATGACACGTCCACTCTACTAGAATTCCTGGAGCAGTAAGTGCCAGACAACTAGAGAGTTCAGATTATATAGTACCTCTCGGGAGCCGCGCTAGCGTAGTGGTTACCACACTGCGCTGGCGACCGGGTGACCCAGGATCAAATCCGGGCGAGGACATTTGAAGATTTTTCGTCTACCGGGATTTGGACTGGATTATATGAAGGAGTGTCGTAGACCAGGGACTGGCGGCTCCTGAGCCGACCCAGATCTAATGGGTACCTTCGAAATCGGCGAGGGTCTGTCTGAATGGCGAGGGACACCTGTCTCTGTGCAAGAATAAAGGGATACTCACGTAACATCAGTCTCTGGTTAGACATACTAACCTGAGATTTCGCCTCGAGTAATAGCGGGCGTACGAAATAAAACAAAAAACATTGTACCTCTCAGGCCACAGGTGTCCGGCCACCTGTGATTTCGAGTAACTCTTTCGCTTGGGTTGCAACATAATGTGACGCAACCACTATAGAATCCCGAGACTAGTTTCCCGTTTTCTGCGGACGAAAACCGAGCTAAAAGAGAGAGAGACCGCCATTTTTTTAGCGTAATCGGGTCTACCCGTGGACACACGAAAGACGATGGCTTTCCCTGCTGTCAAAGGCAAGGGAAAATTTGCCGCTCTACTCCCAGAAAACGAGTGCCAGGTTTTAACTCGTGGTCAAAGAACTCTAAGAAAGGTTCCGCCTCCTGCGACAGAGAGTCCTGGACCCGTCACAATTTTCTCCTACCAACATTAAAGAAGAGGGGAGTGAACCTGTCCGATTTTAAAGTGACAGACCAATTACCCCACTTTACCACTACATGAGACCAAAAAGAAATGAGATCTGCGGGCCAAAAATCAAAAAGAATTTAGGGGGATGCCTTAGCTCCACCCTAGTGCCCATAATTTTCGAACCCAGCGTCACATGTGTGTGTGTGTGTGTGTGTGTGTGTGTGTGTGTGTGTGTGTGTGTGTGTGTGTGTGTGTGTGTGTGTGTGTTACGGGTAAAGATAGATAACGCGAAAAACCCGAGTAAGGTACACGTTAACCTTAGCTTGGGCAATATGTATTCCAACCAACTTCGGCTGAGTCAAGTGAATAAATGGTTAGGTTTAGAAAAAAGAACTTTTTCTTAGTGATAGCTCATACAGTCAGATAAATGTCAGAATATTCAACACGGCTGTTTGTACCCTATACCAGAGCGCTCTTTTAGTTTCGGTGACCGGAAGTCTTACACCTTGTAATAAATCTTCCTGTGCACCGTAAACACCTACTGCTAGTTTTGGCGGAGAAAATCAGCTGATGTGTGTGTAAAATCAGTAATTATATAAATCATTACACACTCGTTCTGGATAAACACAGCGCTAAAATTCTTTTGTGTACTATAACTGTGTTCTGTGTTCTATTTTTGGTTGCATTTTTATTTGTTTGAAATTATATTTGACGGAGTTACAGACTTTTGAAAACAGCGTCATCATTTGAGGAAATTCATAACCGAAGTAATCTATCTATTAATGTAATATCTAAAAATCGGCCCATTCTTATGAGTTTATAATTATATAGACTTCTCGAAGGGAAGCTAAAGATTATTTCCACATACTTTTTTTTTTTTGGTTTCATATCTTGAGAATGTGTGGTAGTCAGTTTTGTGAGTTTGGCAGTAACAGAACAAGCATATTGTCACCAGATGTTATAACATTTAAATCACTGTAAACGCATTCCTGATACTCGCAAATCTTAAATAAGGTTGTAAAAAAATAACTTTTTGTCAAGTACCATCTGTTTTTGCATTTTCATTCATTTATAATGATAGTTAGCTACGTATATAAGCTGATTTCGTGGGCTTCTTAAAGATTACAAGAGGGCGGGCTTATTAACGTGGCATAAGGGTTCTGTTACTGGGTGTTTTGTGGTGCGTGTCGTCTATCTATGCATTTATTCTGGCACTATTATTGTCTGGCCTGTCGGGCTTACTGTCAGTGGCCGACGTATTGTTTGATTACGCGAATGTTTGTGGGCCGTTTCTTTGGCTTGGTTAAAGGTGAAAAGACGAACACAAATGTAACGTTTGGGTCATAAGATTGACCAACTTGAAAGTAGTGTATACTGGACCCATGTAGAACATCAATCACGATACCATTTATTATACGAAAGGACATCGACGTTGACATCATTTGCAGGTATAGTGGATCATCAATATGGTTTCATGACAAATACATTGGTATAGATAACAATCAACAATATAGCCGTTGATTGACAGCAATGGAACGTTACGACTTCAAGGTTAACGGCTTGATAGAATATATTGGTCTATCGAACTGACCGTTCATCTTCTTTACTTAGATATATATATATATATATATATATATATATATATATATATATATATATATATATATATATATATATATATATATATATATATATACATGTTGATCCCAACATCAATCCATTCCTGATGCTAGAGGGACGCACTAACAGCTTGATACAAGAATCAAGCTGAAGCTATACCGTAGCACTGCAGGAGGTCAAGTATCTGAGGCGAGATACTTAAAAACGAGCCGTTTTCTGGCTAAAAATTTATACTAGCACGTCTTCTTCTTCCTCGTTCGTTCTGAAAAGGACGTTGGTTGCGTTATGTCTGTTTACGCCAGAGCTGTGATATCTGCACCTTTCGGTCGACACATCCGACTTCAGCACGGTAGTTTTTGGGACCGGGTTTGCCTTCCCTCTGCGATCCCTACTCTCTCAGCCAGACTGCAGTGATGCAGACTGTTTCCAGGACCACCACGTGGAGGTGGAGTAGGGTCTTAGTCAGCTCTGATTCGCTGACTCTGATGCAAGCAGTCAAGCTATGGGTCGCTGCCTGCATTCTCTATTGCTGCATCTTTGGGTCCCATACTAGCACGATTCTTGGTAAATCACTTCAAGAATGGCTTCTTGATCTTTCAGATAATTATAATATTATCATCCGCATGTCTTCCCTAGACTTAGGGCAAGTACATGAAAAATCACGTCTATCTCAGACGGAAAATATTAGGATCTGCCTCAAGCATCATTGCTGAATAGCAACAGATCACCGCGACAAAACGCGTCATACTGTTGAAACAGCGTGCGAGGTGGTACGCAAATAATCAAACATACAATTAACTTAGATACACTCAAAAGTGCGTCTATACTAGACATTTAACTCCCCCGCGAAAATATAACGTAACAGGTTCCATTCCAGAAAATGAAGTATGGCTGAAGATTGGGGGTGATCATGGAAAGAGAAGCATCAAAGTTACAATGCAGGTAGTAAATTTAGAGAAACCAAATTCTAAATCTAATACCATCCTTTTATCAATGGGCTAGAGTCAGAGATAAACATGATAATTTAGAAATATTTATGAATGGCATGAAAGCCCAGATAGAGTCACTAAAAGATTTAGAGTGGGATGGTAAAAAAGTTGTTGTTTTCTTATTCGGGGATTATGACTTTTTGATGAAAATGTTTGGTACGTCTGGAGCTCAAGGAACATACCCATGACTGTGGTGTCTCCAGCAAAACAAGGAAATAAAGACATCCAGAGAGCATACAACTTGCAAACCTAGAAGTTTGGCCATGTTGATAAGAGATTACAATAGATATATGAAATATGGGAAAGGGAATAAAAGGCAAGTGGCATGTTACCATAATTGTTTACACAAACCAATGTTAGAGATTGAAATTGAATATGTAGCCCCTCCTTACATTCATATTTTATTAGGCATTGTTTTGAAACACCACAGACTTCTAGAACAGGTAGCCGATACAATAGACGCAAAGATATTTGAGAATCCGCAAGAGATACGAGGGACGTTCAGAAAGTAATGCACCACATCGTGTTTCTCCGGAGCTGTTTATTCAAAAAGCATGAAATTTGTACACAATACACATGGATATGTCATGTAAACATCGGTATTATTCAACATAATCCCCATCAACTTGTACGGCTTTATGCCAGCGCGAAACAAGTGCATATATTCCTAGCCCGTACCAGATTTTGTTTTGATCATGTAGCCATTTCTTCGCTGCATGAATCACTCCTTCATCATCTTCAAACTTTGTCCCACGGAGTGCATCTTTAAGTGGACCAAATAGATGAAAATCAGAGGGTGCCAAATCGGGACTATAGGGTGGATGGGGTAGTACAGTCCAACCCAATTTGGTGATTGCTTCCCGTGTTGCCAGACTTGTGTGAGGTCGCGCATTGTCGTGAAGGAGAAGCAGGTCTGCTGGATTCTTGTGCGGCCGAACTCTGCGAAAACGTTGATTGAGTTTTTTCAATGTCTTAATGTAAGCTTGCGAATTGATTGTCTCTCCTCTCTTCCACAAGAATCACACTTTCAATGTCCCAAAAGACAGTGATCATGACCTTTCCAGCTGAAGGAATTGTCTTGAATTTCTTTCTTCGTGGTGGTTGCGGATGATGCCACTCCATTGGCTGTCTTTTTGTCTCAGGTGCAAAATGATGTGCCCAGATTTCATCACCTGTAACGATCTTAGCCAAAAAGTTCTCTCCATCAGCATTGAAACGCTCCAACAATTCAGAAGAAATTGCTTTCCTTTGCAATCGGTGGTCATTTGTGAGACTTCGAGGAACCCATCTTGCGCAAACCTTAGAAAATACGAGTTTTTATAACTGCATTTGCACTACCAATGCTGACTGACAGCTGTAAGGCCAATTGTTGAGTAGTGATTTGCCTATCAGTAAGAATAATGCCCTCAGCGCATTTCAACATTTCTGCGTTGGTGTCTGTGGCAGGACGTCCACAGCGCGGCCGATCAAGCAGCTCCGTATCTCCACTTCCTGATTCTTTGATTCTCTGAACCCAGCGACTGACTGTACTCCTGTCGACTGCAAAACTTCCATACACATCACATAGACGCTTGTGAATGTTCACAACAGCTTCCTTCTCTGCAACGAGAAATTCTATCACAATTCGCTGTTTATAACGCAAGTTGCTAACACGCTCCATTTCAACGGTTTAGGGCAGCCGTATTATTTTGCCAGTTGCGGTGCGATTTGGTGCACACAATAGGCACATTCAATGGTACCTATACCTTGTAGCGGTATGGCATCTTGCGTACCCTGACAATCCCCTGAGCTATGCCAGTGGGAGTTTTACTCCTGGTAGGTTCTACCAAGCTGGACTGGTCTGTGTGGGTAGGGGTCAGACAAAAGCTGGTACCCTGGTACTCCAGGTTGGGGGTTTTAGCATAGGGCTGACACCCCTGTCTATGTAAAAAAAAACAATGAAGTTACGGAAACAACAACAAATGAACAAACTTTGCTGCGGGATGGACATTCGGAGTCTGTGGCTCGTATGACTGTCAGTGGTGAAAGCCGAAAGGAAGCCACTGACATGAAAACGGATGTCCTGACCACAAAACAGGATACAAGAATAGGACTTTGGAATGTCATGACAATGAACGAGACAGGTAAACTAAGACAGGTCACGGCAGAAATGAGAAACTATAGGTTACACATTCTAGGGATAAGCGGGACCCCTGAAGGAAAACGAAAGAGAGGCCGACCAAAAACAACCTGGCGGAGGACTGTGGAGGCTGAGGAACCAGAGTTGGGGCACTGTACGAAGGATGGCCACCGACCGAGCAAAGTGGAATCAATTTGTTGTTGCCCTACAAGACGCCAGTAGGAGTGATGGCCGCTGACTTCTTTGACGGTCGGCGGCTAAGGATCAAAGAAGAAGAAGAATTGGCACATGCCATATTTGAAGTGTGCAAAATTTCATGCTTCTATTTTCATTATTAGCTGAGAAAAACGATGTGGTGCATTACTTTCTGAACGCCCCTCGTACATGCAAACATTAGTACTATTATGAACTTGAAGAGATTTGGTAGGAACTGGAAACAGGCAGAAGAATTAGAAGTTAAAATTGAATTTTTTCAGGTAGGTATTGAACTTTGTGAGTATAAGGAGGAGACAGATATTTTTAAAGTTAAACTTGAAAATGCACAAGATGTGCTGGCCAAACTTCAGTTTCAAGATCTGTGTACTAGGTCTGGTCCAGTTTGCTCACACTTGGACAAGGTACTAGCCAAACACAAAATCATACCGCAGGCTTATCACAGCGATATCATAGGGAATCACTGCCACAGATATCTCACACAAAAAGTTTATAAAGATCTTACAAGATTAATCATTACACAAACACTGAAAATTACAGACAAACAAAATATAACTGACATAGCTTTTATTGCCCAAGAACAATTCAACTCACTGAACGAAGCATTTGAGAAAGTACACAACAAAATATAACGCAGTAAACCAATTAGTAAAGAATCAATATCATCAATAACAGCATCAATAGAGGCATATATGTCTTTGTTCAGAAAGCTATTCCCCAGTAAGACAATTCCTAAACGGCACATATTAGAAAAACATTGCGCAGACTGGATCAAAACGCATGGCTTTGGAATGGGCATGCATGGAGAGCAAGGAGGAGAATTTGTACATTCCACTATTTCCAAAATTGAAAGACGCGCCAGCGGTATTAAAAATATAACTTCACAAATAAAATGTATAATGGAAACTCATTTGTTACACATTTCTCCATCTGTGAATGTACAGATTCCTCCTATAAAAAAAAGGAAGTGTGAATGATAATTGAGCGAAATTTTGGGGCTAGAGTAAATTATGGCAGTTGTTGCGTGAGAGTGACAGAATTAACAGAGTGTGGAAATCATTTAATAGGTGTATGTTTTATTTATTAAATTGAACATTTCGTTTTACTCATGACCATACTCATTTTTACATGACCATCGTGATGTATGATTGAGAGATAATTGTTAGCTCTCATGTTTTGGGGACAATTGGGTGTTATTTTAAGGTAATAAATGTGGACTAGCAATTTAATGTTTCAATAATTAATGTTTGACGCATGAATCCAAAACAAAACTTTGATATCCATTTTCTGCAGGTTTTCTACTTTTGATTACTGTAATTTGTTATACATGTTGATTGTAATCGTTTTAGTGTAAATTGCATTAGAAACAAACCATAACAAAATATTAAAAAAACGTAAATTTTACACTATTTCAGACTATTATATCTTCTGTTCTAATTGTGATAAAATGTTTGTTCTTGTTCTAAAATTTACTCTAACATTTCTAGTCTAGCTTTACGCAAAATTAAAGCCGGTATTTATAATAATAAAGTAGCCTAAAATCATTAATTAAGCCCTATCAAAAGTAAACACCGCCACATTTTTTGCCTGTTGGGAAGTTGACCACGTGACCTCTGTCACGATAGCTATAAATAGCGCGGTCAGGAAAAACTAAAGTGTCGCTCGCAAACCGCCGTGTCAATGATGAAATTGTAATTCAACACAATAAAATTATTTACATTACCTGTGTAATGTTAGGTTTATCCCGTTTTCTACCTTCATCCGGAACATAAATGTTTCAGTACAGCACAGTGGAAGACACAAAATTTCTCAAATTTCCTATTAGTCAGTCAGTCACAAACAACTGAAATAAAAATAAAAATAAAAGCTAGTCAAGTATTAGGGCGTTCTAATATATTGTGGTACAGGTAGTTATCTCTTTACGCGTATTTCATTTGCGCGAATTCGAACTTACACGCACTAATTTTTAGGCATTTTTGATTTATTTACGTGCCAAACTCGAAGTTACGCAACCGGATATTTATATATTTGTACAGTATTCTATCAGCGCGCCAACGGGAGTGCGCGAACAAAATGATGCCAGTTTGAATTTTTCTTGAAGGGATTTTCAGGAGGCATTCACTACTGAAGATGTACTTTTGCTAATTAAGACTCCATGGAATGAAGTTCCGCCACGATGCATAAATGAGATGTGGTAACAAATTGTATGCCATGACTTTGAAGGCTTTAACATAGATGACAGTAGTATCACAGCTATTAAGGATGGTGTCAGAATGACCTCGGGAGCTGGTTTAGATGGAGCTGACGAACGTGAAAGAGTAAATTTGTAGAATCTCAGAAAGTAGAACTGAGCAATTAAGAGTTGTTGGCGCTGGAGATCACCTCGGAAGAAGACTCATCATTTTGTACCAGCCAGCAACAACCATCCGGACGACAACTTACAGTGAAACGATTAAAAGAGGCCTTCCAACTTCTTGAATCGTGTTTTATGATCTTTGATCAAGATTACCCTAACATGGACATGAACTTTATGATCAGGAGGAGAATGATGGTATGGGCTGCTCCCTACCACACAAAAAAAATCCATCGTTAGCAGAGAAAGTCACTTCTTCTTCTTCTTCTTGCGATCGCATCTTTGATGATTACACCGTCAGACGAGTTCTCATGATGAATTCGACTGTTGTTTGAAGTTCCTCTTTAACTCCATATAGCTTTGAGTTTAGTGTTGAGTCATTGGGCCAGTATATCTTTCTTAACTGGTCATACAGAGGACAGTCCTGTAGAACATGCTCAGCAGTTTGTTCGTTTAATCCACATGTGCACAGTGGTGAAGCAGACAATCGTAGCTTGTGCATGTGTTTATTCAGTTTGTTATGCCCTGTCCTGAGTCGAAAAATAGTTGTCTGTCCCTGCCGGTCGAGAGTGTGATAGTCGTCTTTGGGTTGGTTCTGTTCTCTTCTGATAGTCTGGATAGCTCTCTTTTTCTCAAAGTATGTGACTTCATTATCTTCTTGTTCACATTCTCCTCCCTTTTTTGCAAGTTTATCTGCCTTTTCATTTCCGGGTACACCACAATGAGATGGTACCCACTGAAGTATGGTTCTCTTTTTGGCAGCTACCTTGTTTAGTTCATTTCTCAGATGCGGGAGTTTACCACCCTTGAGAGCTTGCAGGACAGACAGTGCATCTGTGAGGATGACTACCTGGTGGCAGTCAGAGTTGGTGTTATAAATCATATTTGCAGCTTGCTCTAGAGCTTGAACCTCAGCTGTATAGTTGGAACAGAATTTACCAGTGGGAATGTGCCTAGTCTCATAGTGGTTGTCAGGATATGAGATAAAGATACCGGCACCTCCATTCCTAACAGCATTAGTTGCTGATCCATCTGTATAGGCATGTATCCATGATTGATCGGGATAGCTTTCTTGGATCATACTCAATGTAGCAGTTCGCTTTTGCAGATCATTATACTCACATCCACTTGTGAGACCACTGACTGTTGTATTAATTTGGAGGGCACTGCTGGCCTGCTCCCATGGTACAGGGTATAGGGTGGGCTTCAGTGGTGTTGTCTTCATGGATAGGTCTTCTTGATGCTGTCTTATAAGTCTTTTCCCCCGATGCACAAAGCTGCTACGCTTTAGACGTCCCAATGCCAGATCATCTAGTCTTGCCTTCATTGGGTGCATTGGCATACTGTTGTACTTTTCCATCTGGATCATGGTTTTTGTGTCTCTTCTATGGGGCAATGTCTGTAATCCAGCAACCTTCTGCATCTCTGTTATTGGTGTAGTTTTCATGGCTCCTGTAATGAGCCTGAGAGCTTGTTTTTGCACCTTGTCCAAAGACTGCAGATGTGAGTTAGCAGCTGATGACCATGCTGCTGAGCTAAACTCTAAGTGTGGTCTTATTACTCCATTATAAATCTTCTTTAGATTTCGTTCATTTGCTCCCCAGTTGGTACCTGCTAATTTTCTGAGTATGCCTAGTCGTCTTCGGGCCTTTCCTTCTGCATTTTCAATATGCTTATTCCATGTAAGCCTTTGGTCAAATGTCACCCCAAGATAGGTGGGGGTAGCTTTCTTCCTTGATCACGGTTGTCCTAGGTGTATGTTAGCTGATTTGTCCTTGGGGGCGAGGGAGAACAGTGTTGTGGAGGTTTTGTCTGTGTTTTTATTGTGATAAGCCATTTCTCTGCCCATTGACACTAGCATGTCTGCTGCCCGCTGCATTCTATAATTTGCTGTGGTGACATTTTCATCAGCGCACCAGAGTACTAGGTCATCTGCATATAAGGCAGCTTTAACTCCTGCAGGGAGAATCTTTCACCAGGTCATTGATGTAAACAAGGAAGAGTGTTGGGGAAATTACTCCTCCTTGAGGTACCCCCTGATGGAGCAACACTTTTCTGCTCTGCAGACCGTCAAGAGTGACTCTAGTTCTCCTGTTATGCAAGTATGACTGGATCCATTTCATAATGTTGCCTTGGATTCCACTTCTCCTAAGTTTTGCAATGAGGCCATCTTTCCACACCTTGTCAAAGGCCGGCTTGAAGTCGGCCCAGATCGTTAGGACCTTTTTCTTCTCCTGGAAGGCATGTTCTATTGCTTGAGACAAGTAAGTAACTTGGTCTTCTATACTGTAGCATTCTCTAAATCCAGCTTGTTCCGGCACCAGGATCTGCTCAGACTCTAAATACCATTTCAATCTGTGGTTGACTATTCGCTCCATAGTCTTCCCAACACAGCTTGTGAGACTGATTGGCCGGTAACTTGCAGCCTCGGTCTTACATTTCCCTTTCTTTAGTATGGGTATTGTGATGGCTTCTCTCCATACTTGGGATACCGTTCCTTTCAACCAGCTGTGGTTGAATATCTCAAGCAGTTTTGTCTTTGCTGCTGAGCTCAGATTTACTAGCATTTCGTTGCTGATTTTGTCTGGGCCGGGTGACTTTTGAAACTTAAGCTTGGAAATAGCCTTCTGTAGTTCTCCTAGTGTGATGGGTTCCCTCATTGGGGCAGGAGTATCTGTCTGTCCCATGGTTGCCAGTATTTCTTTTCTTATCTCTCTCTGATGGTCTATGTTAATGGGTAAGTTGCTTTCTGAACTGTATCTTCTAGCAAACAAGTCTGCAGCTTGTTTTCCTCTGAAAGTTTGCCACCTTCATCCAATGTGATAGTCTGCCTTGGTGAGGAATGCTCTTCATTTAGAGACTTGACTAATCTCCAAAGTTTCCTGCCGTCTTTCTCAAGGTTCAGCGATGCCGTTTTAGTTCTCCAGCTTTTCCGCTTTTCTTCTAGCTTTGTTCTCTGAAACTCTGCTACAGCCTTTTTCCATTTGTTGTGAGTTTCAAGTGAAGGCTGAGACTCTGCGTCCTTTCTAGCCTTGTCCATAGCTTCCTGACGTTCTTGGAGTGTGCTGGACCAGTATGGTATGTAGTTACGCCGGCATCCTTTGGGAATGGTTTCTTTTGCAGCTTGTAGTATGCATCTGTTGAAGTCTTTTACCACTTCATTAATGTCTCTGTTCTGTACCTTGAGGGTAGACAGCAGCGTGTTCACCTGATGCCTGAATAAACCCCAGTTGGCTTTTTTGTAGTTCCATCTTGTAATGGCTGGGCCTGTACTGAGAGTTGCACTCTGGACAGTAAGAAAGATTGGGTGATGGTCGCTTCCCCCTAGTTGGTCTCCTACTTCTCTACTAATAGATCCAGCTATATCTGGTGTGGAGAAGGCAAGATCTGGTGTTGAGTTTGTGTGCCATCCTCTGGAGTAGAAGGTAGGAGTATCTGTGGCATTATTGACTAGGATTAGGGAGTGATCATCTTGCCAAGTTTCAACCTCTTCACCTCTGTGATCCAGATGGTTATAGCCCCAGCTCTGGGAGTGGCTATTAAAGTCTCCAACTGCTATAAAGTTGGTGGCTGGTACCTGTATAGAGCTGAGACTCAGGGGTTTGTTGTTCGGACAGTAATAGTTCAGGAGTTCTATTTCCATCTTGTCTACCTTTATCTGCAGCAGCTGATATTCTGCTCCATCCATGAAGGTTTTCCTTTCGTGTGCAGGAATGTTATTCCTTACAAGAGTAAGTACTCCTCCTTTTCGTCTATCTTGTCTGTCGGATCTGAAGCATTGATATCCCCTTATTTTTAAGGTTTGATCTGCTTTCAAGTGAGTCTCTTGGATACAGCAAACACTGACTTGCTTCTCATACAAGATGTTTTCCAGCTCTGTCTTTTTGCTGTATCCAGCCTGCTTGCTGTTCACTCCCTCTGCATTCCAGTGCATCATGACAAGTGGCACTCTGGGTTTCTCTTTTTCTGTTTTGTTTTGGTCAGTAGTTCTCCTCCGCCGTCTGTTGACTCCACAAGACGGTCTAGAGGGTCCTCCAGTAGCTGAGGGTGGGCTCTGTCGAGGCTCAGAGCCCGGCACTGCACCTGCCTGGTGGAGCTCCACAGGGCGAGCACCAGAACGAGATTTATTTGACGGTGTACTCTCCATAGAAAAAAAAAAAGCGAGTTGCATGATACTGTGGTTTCCGGTGCGCCTTCTGGCCCAGTATCTACGACTTTAGCACCTGTTCAACGGGAGAGTGGGCTCATCCCTAATCTGTTTATGTTCCCAGTAGTAGACTATTCGCAAGCAGCCTGGGGGTGTCACTGCTCTGCGCGGACCTTGTTTACCGAGGCGGCGTCCGAGCTCGTATGGTGAAAATATGGTTGCGTTATCTTTCAAATAGCCCTGTCTTTCCCGTGGCTTTTCTGCCATCCTGCAACTTTGAGTTAGGGAGTTCTGAGCTCCAGTCTCTTTCCCAGGCATTTTATCCTGGCCTGGCACGCATACAGAGGACCCCACTTCTGGTTCTAAGTTAGCAGTTGGGGATAGGTGGGGTAGCACACTGTGCATTCCCCGTCATCCAGGGGGCTCTCCAACTATGCAGAGCTTGCACAATGCTGTGCTCTGGTTCGGGGCTCTCCCAAGGAATCCTCACGTCCTGCACAGAGCCACTTCCCGATACCCACCACCTGCCAACCCTCCATTGTAGAAATCTCCTGCATGCGGCCATCCAGTCAAGAGCCAGTATTAAGTCTGGTGCCCAAGTGATCCCCCCAAGCTCAGTGTGCAATGCTGGGTTCTCATCATGCTGCAACACAGGAGGGATTGTGATGCTCAGCCATCTCTCTCAATTCTGCACCGATAAGTGACATCGGGGACTTAACTTTGCCTCAGTACTGGGAGGCCCCGTTTCCGGGTACAACACACACAGCCAATTGAGGCAACGGTCGCCATGGGCGTGATAGACGACAAACAGTGAAGAATGAGGCAAGAAAGCATTTAACCCATGAAGTGGGGGTGGATTGGTGCAGACCAGAGCATGTACCACTCGCCGGTGGGTTCTGCATCTACACCTATAGGGTTCCACCCACTCCTCAGCCCATTTAGTCTGGCCCCTCACCCAGGACCTGTCCGGCTTGGGTGACCCTGCCAGGAGTAAAACTCCCGCCGGCATAGCTCCCGGGATCATTGAGGCGCTCAAGCTCTCCAACCACGGCAAGGTAGGCTTACATGTGGAGAGAGAGAAAGTCACAAACTCAGCTCTTAACACCTTGTTCGTGAAACAATTCATTGCTGCATATCCTGCTTGTCATTTAGATGACATCACCACACCACCTCTCGATGAATTAAAAGTTGATGAAAAAAGTAATTGTCTTGCCCTTGTCAATGGTGAATACTGTCAATGTTGTTGATTCAAATAATAGCATATATTACTTTAAACTGTTTATTATTACATGCATTTATTTTCACTATTATGTGCGGCATTTGTCGAATACAACTCCATTACTTTAAATGTTTTTTTAATGAAAAAAATCCTGTTCGATTTACGCAATTTCTGTTTACGCGAGGGTCTCGGGAACGCATATATCGCAAAAACAAACCTGTACCTCGTCTGAACCTTGGAGCACAACTCGGCACAGTTTGGAATATTTAAAAAAAAACCTTCACAAATAGATGTACTGTACCAACGGTTACAGTATCGTGTTTAAATCGGGCGACCAGTTGTGGAACATGACGGATTGGTTCATGAGTGTTCAGACAAAGAGAGGGTTAAGGTAGCGTAACCTTGTAGGCCCTACGTCCGTACTGGGCGATTTCTGGAGTGATTGAAAGTCCGGGTTTACTTCTGGAAGAAATGGTCATAATGCTGACGTGTTTGTACACATTTGTGACCTTTGGGTTTATTGATAACAGGAAGTAACAGGACGTGGTATTTCACTCAATGAGTAAGGTTTACGAGAGAGAGAGATAGAGAGAGAGAGAGAGAGAGAGAGAGAGAGAGAGAGAGTAGCGAGAAGGCACAATGATTGACAACACACAGAATTTAAAAAAAAAGGCAGTCATTTTCTAAATACAAGAATAACACCCCCCCCCCCCCCCCTTCCATCTTTTCAGCATAAAGATTCCTCCTCCAGTCCCTCATTTTCTCTCACCCGAAGCCCCTCGTTACTCTCTCCTGTAGCAGAAAATTGAGAGCGAGCGAGTGTATGCAGGGGAAGCCGGTCAAACCCCCAAGTCTGGAAACCCTGAAAATCGTGACGGATTGGATCGGAAGAGCTGGAAAGGCCACGAAGCATTTCAAATCCCTGATACCAGCTCTTCAAGAGAAGAAGAAAGAAAAACATGGACGCGTCTCCCCTCGGGCATTGAAGGAAACGCACACGGTTGGTGAAGGAAGGGGCGTGGGTTGGAGCGGTGTGACATTAGATAAGGCGGATCCGGAAGTGATCTTTAGAGGAAGTTTTGGAGAAAAAGTAGCAGACGATTTGTAGTTTTTCGATCAAAACTGTGAGGAAGACATTGTGAGAATTCTTTTTCTTTCTTTTTCCTTCCCTCTCACTCTCTCTCTCTCTCTCTCTCTCTCTCTCTCTCTCTCTCTCTCTCTCTCTCTCTCTCTCTCTCTCTCTCTCTGCCCAAGCCTAGGCTTGACTTATTCAAGAAAAGCTTAGCTTACTCTGCTGCTCATCTTTGGAACTATCTTCCACATTATCTAAAACATAACAACCTCAGTCCCTATTCATACAATCGTAAACTTTTCGAATACTTTATGAGTTCTGATTATCTGCCCCCCTAATATGATTATTTTTCCGAACAAATGGTATAATATCGAGTGTAGGTTTAATGATGATGTTAGTGCTTTTCAACATATTTTGTTTCATGGTAATACTTAGTTTGTACTTTTCAACATATTTTATTTCATGTTTATAATTAGATACTGTGAATGTGAGTATGCTATTATTTTACCTGTACAACGTTGAATTCCTTGAATTGATGGGTAAATTGTATGTGAGAATAAATGAAATCAGTATAAAAGACGGGAGAAAGGAAGGGCAGAATGTCAGACGGGCCTGCGTGCCCAATTCTCAACCCTTTGAAAATAAAGTTCGTTCGTTCGTTCGTTCGTTCGTTCTCTTGTGTCTTTGGTTTTTCTGTCTTTATTACCCAATTTGTTTTCCTCGAGTGTCCGATTGACAGAGTGGTCTCTGACGGCAAAGGTGTCGGATTCGGATCATGTTATCGACACGCTCCAGTCTACCCAGCTGTAAATGGGTATCAGACTCTACTGTTTGAGTTAAGGAAGGAAAAGGCAGTGAGGAAGGGAACTTGTCACCCCGCCTGTCGATGCTGGACCTAGTATAGTGAAGTCTCTAACCTTCACTCCCCTACTGCAGTATCTGCTATGGGACTACCTTGACCTTTGTTTTCTTCAATTTTCTTCGACCTCATTAACAAGCGTATTACGGTTCAGTGTTACTAGAGTTTGCTGCATTACCAGGCCACAGTAACATACGGGCCACTCATTAACGTGCTACATTATTAATATTGTATTATTTTCGTTAACAGAACCCGCCACCTTTGCAGTGTGAGACCAGAGCTCTAACCACTCCGCCAATCAGACGCTCGCATTTAGCCACGTAAAATGACATACATTGTGATACATCTCTCTCTCTCTCTCTCTCTCTCTCTCTCTCTCTCTCTCTCGCTCTTGTATACCTTACTCATTGATTGAAATAGTCGTTTAATTGTTTTCATCGTCATCGGGAGACTCAACAACAATCAGTTTATCGAAGTAACAACACTTTCACTGCCATCACCACCACCACAACTTCGACAACAGGAACGTGGTCAGCCTCCACTAAATCAGCTCAAAATGACCAGAATTTCTGTTCGCGTTCGACCGGTAATCGCCTGGCCGAATCAGATTTTCTGGTATCACGTGATCCCGGGTGACCAGTCCACTGAGAGCTCCCTGAAGAATCCGGTCATAGATTTTCGCTTAGGATCTGGAATAGGGAAAGTTCTCGAGTGACGCCAAAAATGGAGGACTACGGTCTGGCAGAAAACTATTGGTATCACTTTTCTTCTTTCTCAAGTCTTCCCCATGCTAGCTGGCAGGGTGATCATGTATCTCTACAACTTCTTTTCTCAATAGATGTTTATCTCTTCTGTTGTTGGAATCCTTCCACGCCACGTTGTCAAAATTTAAGTATCTTCTTAACTTATTGTCCCATTTCTCTTTTTCCTTCTTGTCACTTTTAATTGTCCATGTTATTCTTAGAGCTTCGGGTGGTAGAGTGTTTAGAGCGCTTTCTTCACGACCATAGTTACCGGGTTCGCAACCAATACACTGGCTAACAAAAAAATTTTTTTTTTTCTTTCTCTAACATTTCTATGTTTTTCTGGTCAATTTTAATGCGCTGTTTTTAAATCTGCAAACCGTTTTTCTCTATCAGGTCGGGATCTCTAGAAATACGCAATTGAAGTTTTTTAACAAAGCATACAGTATTACAACATCATTTGTACAAGAAGTATAACAGTTATGTAGGCTTGAATTTCTTTGCAGTGGACTTTCGTCGGTGAATGGCATGTGGTACATCGCGATGAAGCATCCAACAATAATCGGCAAGCATGGTCACACTCCACCGTCCTTGATAACGTGACTCCATTACGGCGATATCTTGATGGAATCGTTCTCCACGTTCATCGCTGACTTCGCCAAGGTTGTCAGGGAAAAAGTCAAGATGCGAATCGAGCAAATGGATTTTGAGGGACATGTTACAGCCCATAATTCTGTATGCATCTATGCACTGCTTAACAATATGCACATAGTCGACAGATTTGTGATTTCCCAGAAAGTTATCGACGATCGATTTGAATGCCATACATGCGCGAAGTTCACTACCATGTAACAAGTTCTCGAATTGTTTGTCTGCAATAACTTTCCTAATCTGAGGTCCTACAAAGATACCTTCCTTTATCTTTGCATCGCTAATTTGCGGAAACTTTTCTCGAAGATAAGTGAAAGCTTTGCTCGTTTTATCTAACGCTTTTACGAAATTCTTCATGAGCCCCAACTTTATATGTAACGGTGGTAAAATGATGCTGTCTTTGTTAACTAATGGCTCGTGTATTAAATTTTTATGCCCGAGCTGCATACGATCCCTGATAGGCCACACCTTTCTTGCATAATGTTCCTGTCTGTTGCAGCTGTCCCATTCATATAGGAAGCAACAAAATTTAGTATACCCAGTCTGCATGCCCGTGAGAATTGCAATGACCTTTAGGTCTCCACAAATCCGCCATTGGTAGTCATTGTACTTTATTTTTGCCAAAAGTATAGCCATATTGTCATAAGTTTCTTTCATATGAACAGAGTAGGCGACTGGAATTGATGAAAATAAATTTCCATTATGCAATAACACGGCTTTCAAGACTAGTCTTGGAAGAGTCGATGAAAAGTCGCCATTCGTTGACTATGTGCTCATGACCGAGGTGCACCATTAGGCCTTTTACATCTTTGCAATAGCAAATGTCATCATCCATCTCAAAGTATTGAACAAGTTCTCTGTGTCTATGACGAAATTTAGATATCGGAGTATTGGGCGCTAAAAGATTCCATTCTTTGAGTCGCGAACCGAGTAATTCCGCTTGTCCTTTGGTGAGAGCGAGATCACGTATTAGATCTGAAAGTTCTGAATGGTTAATTAAGTGAACACCATCATTCACCGGTATATAATCCGAGTCAGAATTAGTTTCTAAAGCAGATAAACTATCACTTTCTGATGGTTCATTCACGTCCAACGGATATTGTTCTGGTGGAACTGGGATCGGACACGTGATTGGATCATGAGGCACTGGTTTCGAAACCGATTCAATATTTGGATAAACCACAGACTTTCTAGTTTTAAAAGTGAAACCATAGATATTTGTCAAGCAGAAGTAACAATCAGTAGCGTGATTTGTCGGTTCACGCCATATTACTGGCACTGCAAACGGCATCGACTTATGCTTCGGCGATTTTCGTAACCAACCTGCCAATGTATTTGTACAAGTCGAACAAACTGCATTTGGCATCCAAGATTTATTTGCATCATCAACTTTCGAATCGAAATAAAGTTCATATGCTTTCTTTAGCAATGTTGTAAAGTTTTTCTGGTGAACACGATCGGTAAAATATCCGCACACGTAACAGAACAGATCAGCCGAATTTTTACAACTTCTAGAAGCCATATTTCACTCAGAATTATTTCAAAATACAGTAACTATTTGAAATATAACGTAACATATGTCATGCATCTTTTAGCAGTATAAAAAGTAGAATTATTTTTCATTTTATTAATTTTTAAAAAGTTATATAGTAAAAATGAAACGGAGCAAATAACGGTTTCCCAAAAATATATTTATTCACAAATATCTTAAGAACCCGACGTGATAGAGATAAACGGATTTCAAATTTGAAATCAGCGCAAGAAACTGACCTAAGAACACTTATTCTTATATAAGAAAGAAAAATGTTGTTTGTCAGTGTTATTGTCACGCTTCAGTTTACCCAGCCATAAATGGGTATCTGACTCTGCTCTTGAGTTAGAGAAAGCAAAGGTAGCGAAGACTGGAACCGGTATCCACACCTCATGAAGCTGAGACCTATTATAGTGAAGTCTGTAACCCTTCACTCCCCTATGCAGTATCTGCCATGGGGTTACCTCTTTAAAAATGTTGTTCTTAATATTCGTCTATAAAACCACAGCTGTGTGACCTCCCGGGATTTTCGTGCATGTCTTGATTGTCCACAGGGGACCCAAAGACGCAGCTATAGAGAATGCAGTCAGCGACTCATAGCTTGACTGCTTGCGTCAGGGTCAGTGAACCAGAGCTGACCAAGACCCTACTCAACCTCCACGTGGTGGTCCTGGAAACAGGCTGCATCACTGCAGTCTGGCTGAGAGAGTAGGGATAGAAGACGGAAGGCAAACCCGGTCCCAAAAATGCCATGCTGAAGTCGGATGTGCCGGCCGAAAGGCGCAGATATCGCAGCTCCGCTGTAAACAGACACAACGCAACCAACGGCCTTTTCAGGACGAACGAGGAAGAAGAAGAAGATTGTCCACGACTCTCTTCCATAAGCTAGGATTGGCTCAATATAGCAATGAAGAACTCTCTTTCTAACATCCATAGACAAATATTTGTTGCATAAATTAGTTTTAATTTTATTGAACGCTGTTTTCGTGAGGCTATTCTACTCTTCACTTATAAGATGCATCATCCATCCGATGTTATTAATGTCCCTGCGTGATGAGTCTATTGACTTGTGTCAAAATTGGCTTTTAGTTTTAAAACAACATGTAACAATTTTAATAATGAATTAGTCTTTCACAGTTAAAACAAATATGGAAAGATTGGTGAAATTTTTCTGTAAATAAAAGTTTCGTCACTGAGACGTAGGTGAGGATTTATCAAAGTCCGTTTTGCTGGTGCCTTTTTATAAGCATTTAACTTTTATAAGGGAGTCCTGCAGCTGTGGTTTTCGTAACTTCTTGATGATGAGTGTGCTTCTCTCACACGAGGGGCGAAGTAACTTTAGTACTTCGGACCGTCTGATAACTTGTAACTACGTACTTTTTAAGAAAAAATAGAAAGACAAATGCATCTGCTAAGTACACTGAGTTGTAAGCTTAACAGGCGCATCCTCTCGCTGTCTACCCACCAATGTTAATCTCTCAGAAGAATTAAATTCTTCAGTACACAACGTAGCTCAAGAAAGATGATTAAAATTCACCAATATTCCTCTGGGTATTAACTGGGAAAATGTGTCTGGACAGCGCGAATAAAGATTTGTGCCTGAACTAACATTAAAAGGCTACATATATCTCACAAAATGATATGATACACTTGTGGCACATGTGTTGTAATCATTACTCATCACTGCTCCAGTCGGAGTCTGGTGTCACCTCTACTGTCGGGTTTTCCGCACGACTAGCCAGAAATAATCACCAGCGCTTGCTGTAGCGGTTTATGAATATACTATGTTCGTACGATGAGGGTGCCAGCCTCATATACAACCACTAAGCAAGAAAATATGTTAATTCACATTTTTAAAAGAAATGTTCACAACTTAACCCAAGATTTTGGGTTATACACAATCTCCTCGCACGAGCTATTTCGGTGCATATGCTCTCAAGTCACTTGGTCTGGGAAAGTATAGTAATTCCTTCTTATGACGATGTTCTGTTGATACACTTGGCCTGGGAAACTAGTAATTCCTCTTCGACGGGTTTTCTGCGATAAACTTGGTCTGGGAAACTGTAATTATTCCTCTTTGACGGCTAATCCAATTCCTTTAGGTGTCCAGACTCTGTATTTAAAGTCCTGGCCCCTTAAGTTACAGTTCTGTATTTGTAAAGGCGGGCTTACTTTTTAAGGTTTTAAGTTTCCCAAATACTTCGATCTGTCACTTATAAGTATGGAATTCTAGGTCCGATCCTTCTCTTTCTGGCTTTTTGGGAGTTTTTCGTTTGAAGTTGCGAAGCTGTCTGTTCTGTGTCTCTGCGTTTGCTAGATTTTATTTTCAGTTTCCAGTTCAAATCACAGATTGTACTTCTCGGCAAATTTGCCAATGAGATTCATTGTATATTCCGGCTCTCACTTCAATCCAATCGTAAGCTCTTTTCGCACTACGTGGGTTGGGGTGTTTAAATTCAAAATATCCCCCACGTGTTTAAAATATGTCAACCCAGACAGATTATCGTCTGTGTGTTCGTGCCTTCTTCGGACAGTCAAACAAAAGGGTCGCCGGCCGCTCAGACAAACAATATGGTTGTCCAACGAGGATCGTCTATTATCAAAGATTGGCTAGGCGACTCAAAACGACAAACGTATTAACGCTGACTGACCGGTGATAATGACCGAGTATTGTTACGATAATACCACAGTTCACCTGGCGAAACGTAAATAAGTTTGAGCAGTGGTAAAGCAAAAATGTAAGAGATAAAGATAGTCCCATAGCAGATACTTCCGTAGGGGAGTGGAGTGTTAGAGACTTTCCCCTACTAGATTCGGCATAGAGCAAAATAATGAATGGAAGGGCAAAAAATTGCCATATAATAAGCGATCGGAGAGAAAAATGAAGAAGAAATGATACTGCCGGAGGGCTGAAGGTGTGAGAGATCACACAAAGAGCATGTTCAGACGTTCTGTGACATATTTCTAATTCTAGATACTCTGGTCAGACATGACTTTATCATGGTAGATCTTTAGACAGCTGATTGGTTCTAAAGTAGACCCCCACAGCTACTGAGTTGTACACCGGTGTATAAGGGAGTTAATCGTCAAAACCAAGGGCCAATACTCGAGACGTCGATAAGTGTCTTACACTAGCCCTCGTCATCTTACATTTAAAAAAAAATATATCATAGTAATTCACTAGTAAGTACGCCTAGCCCGGCAACAGCATATAGGTTTTCTTTGCCATTTTGGGGCGTTTTTTTTCCCATCACGCCTATTGGCGTCTTTTTCAAATTTGCTGTTGTTTACGAAGTGTGGCAAACGGGTGATCATCTACCCTTTCACTGTAATATTGACGGGTTTTTCATTGTGTGTGATTTCTGTCTGTATTCGTTTTCATTCATTGTGTGTGATTTGAACTCTGGTTTGTCACTCGTTTTTATTATAAATAATGTTGTTGATAAGAAATGCACAGAGTTATCCCAAAAAGTAATTTAAATTCAAAACTACAAAGCAGTTATTGTACACTCAGCTTTAATAGCATTTTGGGGCGTTTCTATATTACTCCCACGTGATATCTAAAAGCTGTCATCGTATTTCTAAAGTCGTTAGCACATTTCACAATGTATCTCATTTTACGTGGCTAAATGCGAGCGTCTGATTGACGGAGTGGTTAGAGCTCTGGCCTCACACTGCAAATGTGCCGGGTTCTATTAACGGTATCAACACGCTCCAATCTACCCAGCTATAAATGGGTATCTGACAGCTCTTGAGTTAGGGTCACCCACTTCTCGATTCAAATCTAGTGATCGTCAGTTGCCTATGCAAAGTTGTATGCATGATAACAAAATGGACAGTTAACAAGCATTTAGATAAAAAGAGTTGACCCTGTTGACCTCTGTAGAGTTTCTGAGGAGACAAAGAAAGAATATGCCTACTGCTTCTTTAAGTATGTCGTAAGAGTCGAGAAATCCAAGGTTATAATTGTGGCTGACAACCTCATTACACTAAACAAATTTCTACAGAAACCACGGCTTCAAGAGCACCTGAATATTTTGGTGCGTGCTTCTTATAAAGGGTCACTTCGTAGGTGATGCCAGCAAAAAAGCCAAAATGGAAACCTGGAAAGAAAAATGCGAAAACCTCGACCTCAATAAAGAAAGGAAGAAAGCATAGAAAATCATTGACAACATGGCAAGGACATCCCAGAGGGGAAACCCAACCCCTACAAAACTTCCAAACAATAACACAGCTAATTCCAACAGAGAAAAAGCCCGAGCCATAAATCGATTGTTTGCTGAAGTCAATTCACTCTAGCTCAACTACAATCCAGTCTCCTAAAGACACATTAAAATTTTTTTTTTTTTAAAGCACCAGGGCCAGACCAGGTTACCAAGGAAGAAAAGCATGAAAACTGACAACATGGCAAGGAAAAGGGTCTACTGACGAACTTGGAAACATAAACAGCTATATTCCAACAGAGCGAAACTAAAATCGATTGAAGTCAATAAAACATAAAAAGAAGCCAATATACTGAGCCATCAAGACACTTACAAAACGAATTCTAAAAGCACACAAGGCTGTGGACATTATAGTTGATCAGGACTTCACTCTAGCTGAACTACAATCCAGTCTCCTAAAGACACACATTTAAAAAAAAAAATTTTAAAGCACCAGGGCCAGACCAGGTTACCAACGACATGATAACTGAACTTGGGGAAAAGGGTCTACTGACGATCTTGGAATTCATAAACAAGACGTGGAGAATTTAGTACTGTAGGCCTACTACAGGATGAAATCTGCTAACACTATCCCAATTCTCAAAAAAAGAAAAAAAAAAGGATAAACCAACAAGCGAAGTCAGTATCCACCGGCCCATCCCTGACTATTTGCATTGGGAAAATGGCAGAACTATGATAAATGCACGCCTCTACTGGTGGTTAGAGAAAGGGAAATCCCTCCATCCCAACAAAGCAGGATTTCGAAAAGGATGACAGACTGTTGACCAGGTAATCCGTTTGGTGCAACAAATTGCAACAAATTGCTCATGCTTTCCAGGATAAAAACCTTGTGGCCACAGTTTTCATAGACCTCAAGCAGGCATACAACCGAGTATGGAGAGATGATCTATTTTTCAAGATGCAGGAAGGAAGAATGTTTCGTTGGATAAAAGATTTCCTCACAAATCGAAACATCTTAACTACGTTCAAAGGAACAACATCTGGAAAAAGGACAATCCTAAAAGGCCTCCCACAAGGCTCGGACCTAAGCTGCACCCTTTTCCTCATGTACATAAACGACCTGGCAGACCACCTTGAATTACCCAGCGCCCTGTTTGCTGACGACCTAATCTTCTGAGCAGAAAGGAAGCCCCCTTTGCAACTGCATAAGAAACCAAACCGTGCACTGGCTGCTCTAACAAAAAAACTGCAGCTTGTGGAAAATGGTGATCAACACGAGTAAGACAGTCTACACTATATTCACACTCAGCAACAAAACGATAAAAAGAAAACTGGATTTAAAACTTGATAATACGTACAAAGCCAGCTAAAGAGAATAATCCGATTTATCTGGGGATACAGCTAGATTCCAGTTTCACATACGAGCTATGGGTAATTCAAGGTGGTCTGCCAGGTCGTTTATGTACATGAGGAAAAGGGTGCAGCTTAGGTCCGAGCCTTGTAGGAGGCCTTCTAGGATTGTCCTTTTTTCAGATGTTGTTCCTTTGAACGTAGGGAAGATGGTTCGATTTGTGAGGAAATCTTTTATCCAACGAAACATTCTTCCTTCTATGCCCATCCTCTGCATCTTGAAAAATAGATCATCTCTCCACACTCGGTCGTATGCCTGCTTGAGGTCTACGAAAACTGTAAAAAACACATGTTGACTCTCTAACTGCAAAGGCCTTTACCAGTGCACACTACGACTACTTGGATACGTGCGCTCAGTTGTGGATTATTCTCTACTCCTGCAAGCTACTGCTAATCCAGCACTTAAACTGAAACTATATCGCATATAAAACCAGGCACTTAGATTCGTCTGCGGAGACTTGCGAACTACCCAGACCAGCGCGTGTGAGATGTCCGCCAATGTGGAACCCCTAAAGCTAAGAAGTGAGAAATCAGTTATCCTAACGGCAGACAGGTTCTTGCGAGCTGACAAGGATGACCTCTGCAAAAATGTTATCAGCGACCACAACTCCAAGTGCCGAATTAAAAAGACCTCCTTCACTTGAAGGTATCAAGAGGTTTCAGGGAAGCACCACATACAAGAGACTAAGTTGCCCACTCAAGCCGTACCTGACTTACCACCCCACATAGAACTTTAACAAACCAGTAATACATACAAACCTTCTGTAATCGGCATATAAAAGCCTCATACCTACCCTGCTGAAAACACTTGCCATGGAAACCATCTGTCAATATGAAGAAGATATTATCCATACTTACACAGATGGATCGGCTTTTAAAGCAGCCATAAATGATGGATATGGGGCCATAATCATCCCACCATATACAGAAGAACCCATCAAAATTGCAGGCTCCTGTGGTACCTAGTGCCCAAACTACAAAGGAGAAGTGGTTGCGATTCAGAAAACTGTAACTAGAGTCTTTGAACTCTTTGAATCAAATGAAATAGAACCAAATGATGTTGTAGTATTCTCAGACTTGCAGGCAATAGAAAACTGGAAAACTAACTCAATCAGTACTATCCAGAAGGTTCAAGAAAAATTCCACAAAATTATGATCCTATATGGAACAGAAATCTACATGCAATGAATACCTGGATAGATAGAAATCACATCGAATGAAACAGCTGATACACATGCAAAGAAGGGAGCAAAAATGTCACAAATTGACCAACCATTGATTATGTTAACAATAAAACAAATAATCAAAAACAACTGTAAAGATGATTGGCTGAACACGTGGTCACAAGCTAAAAATGACTCTTCATACACCTAACAGCCCTAAATAAGGAAGATGCTATCAACCATATTGAGCGAAACTAAAACTAATTGAACCAAAATCTTCAGATTGAGAACAGGTCACTCTACACTAAATGGTCACAGAAACAGACTGTGCTCACAAAATATAGAAAAATGTAGACACTGCCCAAACCCGTTGGAGACAGTAGAACACCATCTATTACTATGCCCTGCACCCCATGGAATGAGACAACTCCTCCTACTACACAATCCTTCCATAGACACATTCACCATATTCAGGGCCGGATTAAGCCAAGAAGGGATTCTAGGCTTTTTGGTATTTGGTGTAACGTTATTTGTCGCTCCCCTTTTCGTATTTTCTCTCTCTCTCCCATTATCTACTTATTTCTCATTTTCGGATCACAGAAATACGTGCACAGTCACTTGTTTACACATCTTCCTGTAATAATTCGTCATGTCTGTTTATCCGATCATCCCTGCTGAGAGAGAAGACAGGTGATGTAATATTGACCGACAGTCATGTTGGTAAAATTCTAGTGTACCAGACATCGCGCCGTATTAACACGAAGATCGTCCCGCGAGCATGGTTATAGCTGATATGGCTATTGTAGCTTCCTCATCTCTCCCGTGGAGAGAACACAACCCAGATGATACACGATGACTGTTTGTTTGCAGAGGTACAGGGCAGTAAATTATCCAGGTGGTGACCTATTACAGGCACACACCTGAAAGACGGAATATTGTAATAAGTTTCCGGTAAGACATTATTTGTGATAATATAGGAAGTCGGGAGTGTAAACAGGACCTATAATCGACGGAAATAACAATTCCTTATGTGGAAAGTGACGTTTAAAAAATCACGCAGAATTTTCATATGAGGAAATTGTTGGGATAAACCCCACCATAACACGTATGATTGAATACAATTTGCTGGGCAATTCTAGATGTTATAAACAACACTTCTGATTGGAGCTTGGTCAGATAGTAACAACAACGTGTGTGGGCCGAAAGTTGCAATATAATCTGACACTTTCACCGGATTAGAGTACTGTGAAATTCACCTCGTTAAGAAGACAGCCAGCTAGCCAGAGTAAGGAATAGGATCAGAATTCCATTTATCGGACCAGGACCTTGTTTGAGCAGCTTGTGGACTTATATCCCAGGAAAACTCTACCTACATTAACACGGAAAGCCGGAACCCTAGGAATCTGAACACAAAGTCAGAGTGGGAGCCTAGTGTAAAGTAATACCCCAGACCGTGTGTAAGAGGCATCTTAAACAAGTTGCCTTAACTATTTATCTGAGCCAGGAATTAGTATTCCCAAAGAGATTTTGGGGTGAGTTGTACATTTTTAAATTCTATATTTTGCATTTATTAACATGTGAAAATTGCTAGTGGATGTCCAAGTCATATGAGGCTGGCAACTTCAGCATATAGAATGATGGTTTCATGAACCACCACTGCAAGGGCTGGTGACTGCTTTATGCGGGTTTCTCATAGAGAACCAAAAGCAGAGGTAGTCCCAGGATCCATATGGAGCAGGGAGTGGATGGTGATAGAACTGATGTACATACTTATTATATTATTCACTTTTTCAATCAGTGCAAATGTAAAGATACTCAATATAAATGTAATAAATCTTTTCCGCTCACTGGGATTAATATTAATGCCCAAAGAGGGTAAAGTTCGGAGGTAGATGGGATGGTGGAATGAAAATAAGGGGGGGGGAGACACATGATTGTGTCAGGAAACCCAATTATCTCTGAAACAAAGTGTGTGGTATAAATGGCCTGCTGTCAACGCTAGACACCATCATCAGACATGTCTTGAAGACGCTGGAACAGCTTCGTGATTACTCCCTGATATTTCTTGGAACGCGTCACAACCTCCAGACTTGACCAGAGACGAGAGTGAATCAGTCCATAACCTGCAAAGAACCGAACATCGGCTGGATCAGAAACCAGCAAATTTACTGGCAGCTAAGTGCAAACTTAAAAGCTGCTAAGTGAATTTTCAGACAATTCCCTCAATATCCATAACACCACCCTTTGATGATTACCTTGTTTTAAAAAGAATTATTCATTTTACACTGTTAAACATAATTGATTATTAAATTTGTTATTTGTATATATATACAAATTTATAGTTGATTTAATCCTTGTAAGTGTACTGCACCCGTATGTCTCAGTCACCTTACATACACTTAAAACAGTGCTGCTAAATTAAGATTTCACTGAATTTAATCAGTTAGGGGCTTGAACAAGCTAAATCATACAATATATATCTTCACAACATTTGTCGTGCAGATAATAAGTTAACTGTGCTAAGACACATTTATCATTGTTCTTGATTTCTGAATATCTTGTGAATACACCCTCAAGGTAGATGCATTATCATCCTTCTATTTGCATCTCTGCCAAAAGTAATTTTTTGAAGATCCACATTAGATACTCTAGGTGTTGGCCATTGCTGGACCATCCCTGCAGAGCAAAGGGGAGAAATCCCGTAACATTTGGGTCCCCCCGCCCCTTCCACCTAATAGGCAATCAATTAATTTTTTTCTTCAAACCCTTTAGCTTGGTGATGATATATGCAAGCATTATTAATAGACTGGTATGTTAGTTTGTTAGCATTATTTACTTCTTTTATTAGTAATTATATTTTTATTAATGTTTATTAGTATTATTTATATTATTTTAACATTTTACATAGTTCATAAGCAGTTATGATTTTGCCCGGGGGGCATTATGTCTTTTAAACTAATTTTGTTTATACTGTCTTTTTAGAACGTTATGTATGCGGTTGCAAAGTGGAAACATTTTTGTTGTTGTACATAACTCTATGCATTTCTTAATTTTATTTTTGTTTTACCTTATGCAGAGGCCTCCAAGAGCTTCGGGCCCGTAGGCTTCAGCCTACTTAGCATAATGGATAATCCGACCCTGACCACATGGGAAATCCCTGGAATTGTGTGGATGATTTCCAGAGTCAATTAGGGTGTAATTAGCCTCACAGACAGGTACACTTTCACATTTAAATAGAAAAAAAAAACACAAAAAGTAATACGTCTTACTAAGAGAAACGACAAGGTATACTCATATACTCGTATTTAATTACTGTAGCATTGTTCTTAGCTGGTGGTCATTTAAGGATGTCTAGATGTGTCTCTCTATATATCTGCATTGATAACACCATGCTAGTTATGAGCGAAGAGGGGGAGGGAGATCTTCGCGTGTATGCATATGTGTGTGTATTTTATGCCATAAATATTTCTCAATAAAAGTAAGATGGATAATTCTTCGGGGCTTTCTAAAGCCAATCCTGTCATTTGGAAGCGAGTCGTCGACAATATTAAAGAGAAACGGGACATTTAATGGACCTTTGCTAACAAATGGAAAAAAAAATAAAGAGAGAACGAACGAACTTTATTTTCAAAGGATCTTTTATACTGATTTCATTTATTCTCACATACATTTTACCCATCAATGTAAAAGAATTCAACGTTGTAAAGGTAAAATAATAGCATACTCACATTCACAGTATCTAATTATAAACATGAAATAAAATATGTTGAAAAGTACAACCTAAGTATCACCATGAAATAAAATATGTTGAAAAGTACAAACATCATCATTAAACCTACATTCGATGATATATCATTTGTTCGGAAAAATAATCACATAAGGGGGGCAGATAATCAGAATTCATAAAGTATTCGAAAAGTCTACGATTGTATGAATAAGGACTGAGGTTGTTATTTTTTAGATAATGTAGAAGATAGTTCCAAAGATGAGCAGCAGAGTAAGCTAAGCTTTTCTTGAATAAGTCAAGCCTAGGCTGGGCACTTGTATTTTGTTAAGGCGTTGACTGCGTCTTTCATTGTATTTGAACATTGGCCACAGATATGTTGGAGCATTCTGTGACAGGATTTTGTGAACAAATTTAGCTTTGTTGAACAGAAAGCGCTTTCTTGGAGGCAGTATTTTGAGATCTTTACATAGATCTACACACTGTGTTTGACAGTTGTCAGAAACTAGACGCACTGCATGCTTTTGTAGTGAATGGAGTCTTTTTGTGTTGGATATAGAACAACCATCCCAGATTGTGGAGCAATAGTCAAGGTTTTTTTGTATATGCGATATATAGAACAATTTTCGTGCTTCTTCATCTAGGAAATGTTTGATTTTAGCTAACTGATAAACTTTCTGTGCCGTTTGCTTGGTCAGTGCATGTACATGTGAGTTCCAGTTTAGATGCTGGTCAACGATTATACCTAGAGTTTTATGTGCATTAACGTTTTCAATTGGTGAAGTACCAATGTAGATCTGAAGTGTTGTTTTCTCTGAATTTTGTAATTTTTGTCTAGTTGAAATTAACATGCATTTTGTTTTAATTATATTTATTAGCATGCGATTTCCGATGCTCCACTTAATCAGATTATCTGTATCTTAGTGTAACGATAGTTCGAGTGCAACTGTATCACTCGTGTAGACAGTACAGTCATCAGCAAATAGGTCACAGGATGCGTGCTCGACGTGTAGTGGAAGGTCATTAATGTATATGGCAAAAAGTAGAGGACCAAGAATAGAACCCTGAGGAACGCTGGTATTTATTACGGTTGGGATTGAGCAAGAGTTATTGTAAGAAACTACATGTTTTCTGTCTGACAGGAATGATTTAATTATCGTCACTAGTTGAAGGTTTACTTTTGATGTTTCTAGTTTTCTAATTAAAATAGCGTGATCTATCATATCAAATGCTTTTTTAAAGCCTACAAAAACTGCCCCACATATGTTACCGTTATTAATATTTAAGTGCCAGTTGTCAATCATATTAGTCAGAGCTGTGTGACATGCGAAATCGTCCTCTTTTCACAAACCATGCCTAAGAAAAATACACCGAATCTTTTGGCCGAATACCATCACCAACCAAGATCTGCTTACTCGGAGCAAGCAAGAGGACATGCACACCATCATAGCTGGCAGACGCTGGAGCTGGGTTGGCCATGTCCTCAGAAGAGACCCCAATGCCATCACAAGAACAGCTATGCTATGGACCTCTGAAGGAAAACGAAAGAGAGGCCGACCAAAAACAACTTGGCGGAGGATTGTGGAGGCTGAGATGCAAAGAATGAACCAGAGTTGGGGCACTGTACGAAGGATGGCCACCGACCGAGCAAAGTGGAATCAATTTGTTGTTGCCCTACAAGACGCCACTAGACGTGATGGCCACTGACTGCTTTGACGGTCGGTGGCTACGGATCAAGGAAGAAAGAAGAAGTATGCTAGAGTTAATGTTGAGGATTTCGCTATCAACAGATGAGATATTGGCAGCGGATGATGTGATGTCTATTGCGAGCTGGGGTGAACATATTGTCGAGTCCAATTTTGTGGTACAAATTATGTTTTGTGCAAACTCATTTAAACTGACAAAATCCGTTGCCAGCCATGACTCAATGGCAGTGGCAGTTCCTTGAGCCATCACTTTGTTTTTGGTATGGTAAAGGTGCACAGATAGTAGTGGTGTTGTGATTAAATCTTCTACAAAGGCACCTTGTTTATCTGCTCTCGTCTCGACATGGTCAGTCTGATAGTGTTTGGTACACGTTGTGCGAAATGCCTCGTAATGATATGTATTGTGGAAGAGTACAGTAGCACATTTACCGTCATTTGTTATTTTGAAGGTTAAATCCGACTCTTTGTTACATCCCTGCAGTTTAACGCGAAGAGCTCTGTTTTTGTCTAGGGAGTAATTTTTGATCGTGGTCGGGCGCAATCTACAGTCCCTAGCGGCTTTTATTACCTGCGAGCCATGGCCGATCTCTAAGTGTGACATGTTTACATGCCCACTGGGATTAATTGCCATTAATACATTGATCCGCTGAAAACCTTATCTGCTTAAGAGGGGTAGGTAGCGAAGAAAATACACTGGCTGGCCTTCCATTCTTTACAGCGGTCAGAAACGAGTCACGTGGTCATTGTTAAAAGCATTGTAGAAAGCATTTGCAGTTACCAAAAGGAAATGAATAGTTAATAAATTCCTGGTATTTTTCAAATACCATCTGTTCAATCAACACAATGTCATGTTCACAAAATTCACAATCCAAAAAGGAATACACCGGTATAAAAATCCTTGAAATATAACTTGAAATGCCTGTGTCGAAAATTATAAATGTGAGACATGACCCACACACGTCTGCTCAGTATGACAGCGCGGAAACTAGATGTGAGAGAGAGAGAGAGAGAGAGAGAGAGAGAGAGAGAGAGAGAGAAAACTAATTGTTCGCACATATTTATAAAGGAGAGTGTGAAAAATTTGGTGAATGAGCGAAATATCGACGACGAAAGAGGACAAGAAAGGGCGATTAAATTTAGGGTAACATGATAAATTCGGCGAATTTGTGAAATAACAGGAATACCGAAAATAAAAGAACTGCGGCGCGAAATTATTTGCGTCAACCCTGATAGTCATAAACTATAATTTGTACTTGAAAACCTTACATCAGTCTTCTATGCCTGTTCTCTGCCCCCCCCCCCTCCCCCCACCCAACCTCTCTCTCTTATACGACATGTTTGATATGGCTCAATTGTCATATTCTTTGATACGCAAGATCAAGCCCCGCCCTGTATTGACACAAGAGACCAAGAACCCTCAAGCTCTGAAATTCTACATTGACAGGATCTCGACTAAAAGGCGAGGACGTGGAAACGACACAACACGAGACCACATGGGGTTTTCCCCCAGATTATTCCCCTCCAACTCATAATCACACGTCCCCGTGGCCCACACTTCAAGCAATGGACTCCCCTTGCGTGATAAGACTTGCTTATTAGAGAGCCCGTCCAGATCAGACAGAGAGTCCATTCACAACACATTTGCCAGTGGCTCATCTAAGGGTCGATATGAAAATGTCCACGTTGTCTCATTTGGAACAGTCCTCCAGAATGCTCGTGTTCTAGCTAGGCAACATATGTGCATTCTCGAAACCTAAATTACGAACAAACAAAACAATTAGAGCTGGGGTACTTCATTACAATCATTATCATTTTTCTTGTCACTCCCTGTGGAGCATGGAGCCACCGCTCCAGTCTGCACGCAAGCAATCACATGCTCCTGCAGTGGCGTTTTCTGTAGCGATACCTTTTACATAATGAAACTGCCAGGCTGATGTACAACCTTATATGAGTCGTCTTTTACGATATGCCTAAGGGGTAGTAGGCCTGTTATTTCTTCGTGTCGTCAGAGATCCTCGGAACTTCATCAGAATAGTTTTTAATAAATGTGTCGTCAAAGCATACAAAGAAAATATATATATATATTTTTTTTAAAACCACCAGAGGATTGACCTCAAGGAGTCTAAAATCGTTGGCAGTTATTATTTACCAACAAGACTAGAGGTTCCCAGCCTGTGTATCGGGCGACATCACGCTGTGTATCGGGCGACATCACGAGGTTTATCGCGATATTTCAATGTTCCATGCTCCATCATTAGCGAAACAGGGATGATAAAATGGTGGACAAAAACCAGTGGAACAAGAGGTGTGAAAAATACACTGGCTTGCTTGGGCCAGGGCCCCACATACCGCTGAAGGATAATGGGAATGAAAAAAATAATTAAGTAGCTCTAATTGCGTGAACACGCCGGCGATAGATAGGACACACATTGCAGAAACATGTTTGTAGCATTATCAGGCAGTCCTTGTTCTGGAATACCCAGCGTGAGAAGTAGAAGTAGATCGAAATTGGAGAATTGGAGGCAGACATAAAAACGATGAGCAAGACATGACGGTAGTCGGCACGTGACAGGAAGCCGTGGCATATGTTTGCTGAAGGTCCAGCCTTCTTCGGCAGCTAAAGAATAATGAATGAACGAATTGCTCTGACCTGAAATCGCATATTTCATAAGGTATCTCAACATTTAAAAAAACACAACAAAAACATCTTAGTTGGGTACGATATTTTGCCATTGTGTTATCCAAAGTCTTACTGGATGGGGACTAACATTTCTAGCACGAAAAATGTGCAATAAACATTAGGAAATGACAGAGTCAGAGCACTTCTCTTGAGCTCACCCCATGTGCAAAACTCATAGTGGATAAACAAAGAACAGTGCCTAGTAAACAATTAAAAACACGTTCTGATTAATTAGCAAGAAAACTTGGAGTGTAACAAGTTCCAGTGGGTAAAATACATATCTTTATTATCGTCATTTATATGTACATGTATGACTTTATTTCATGAGATATAATATAGCTGTTCTATATCGTTGCTTTTATAGTTTTATTTCACGAGATGTGTGATTTAACTTTTGTAGATCGTCCGCAGGGTATTCTCTTTTTCCGCTGCAAACACCCTTGTTCTTACGATGTGTGTACCTCGTAAAAACATTCTTCCTCTTAGTAGCAACTGGTAAATTTCCACGCTTTGTACCATTTAATGAGTTTCATCGTCTCTAAGACTGCGTGAAAGTAGACTGTTCATGCCTTCTTCTTTATCTATGAATGCAAACCACTCGTGTAGAATTTAACAGACAGAAACAAGCGGACAGAATGAGCAATCCGTATGTAATGACATACCAGTTTGTAGGCAGCTCATGTCTCTCCCAACATATATGTACAATGTAACCCGTTATCCTTCTCAGACAGAAACAGACCTAATGGACTGTCCTCTGGTCACCGAAACGCAAGTGAACATACGACTGGCCGTAAATCTCCTACAAATCCGGAGAACGAACGAACGAACAAACGAACTTTATTTTCAAAGGGTTGAGAATTGGGCACACAGGCCCGTCTAACATTCTGCCCTTCCTTTCGCTCACCTTTCATACTGAATTCATTTATTCTCATATGCATGTTACATATCAGTTTCAAGAAATTCAACGTAAAGTAAAATAATAATAATATAGCACACTCATATTAACATTAATTACTTATAAGCATGACATAACATATGTTGAAAAGTACAAACATCGTCATTAGAACCTACAGTTGATGTTATAAGAAAAGATAATCCGATTAGGGGGGCATGTAATCAGAATTCAGAAAGTATTCAAAAAGTCTATGATTGTATGAATAGGGACTGAGGTTGTTTCTTAGGTTATGTGGAAGACAATTCCAAAGATGAGCAGCAGAGTACGCTTAGCTTTTCTTGAATAAGTCAAGCCTAGGCTTGGGCACTTGCAATCTGTTAAAGCGTAGACTGCGACTTTCATTGTAATTGAACATTGGCCACAGATATGCTGGAGCATTGCGTGACAGGATTTTGTGAACAAATTTAGCTTTGTTAAACATAAGGCGCTTTCTTAAGGGCAGTATTCGGAGATTTTTATAGAAATACACACTGAGTTAGGCAGTTGTCAGAGACTAGACGCACTGCACGCTTTTGTAGTGAACGGAGTCTCTTTGTGTTGGACATTGAGCAACCATCCCAGATTGGGGAGCAATAGTCAAGGTTTGCTTGTATGTGAGATATATAGAACAATTTTCGTGCATCTTCATCTAGGAAATGTTTGATTTTAGCTAACTGGTAAACTTTCTGTGCCGTTTGCTTGGTCAGTGCATGTACATATGAGTTCCAGTTTAGATGCTGGTCAACGATTATACCTAGAGTTTTATGTTCATTAGCGTTTTCAATTAGTGCGGTACCAATGTAGATCTGAAGTGTTGTTTTCTCTGAATTTTGTAATTTTTGTCTAGTTGATATTAACATGCATTTCGTTTTAATGATATTTATTAGCATGCGATTACCGTTGCTCCACATAATCAGATTATTTGTATCCTTTTGTAACGATAGTTCGAGTGTTTTACAACTTTTGTCACTCTTATAAACAGTACAGTCGTCCGCAAACAAATCACAGGATGAGTGCTTGATGTGAAGAGGAAGGTCATTAATGTATATGGTAAAAAGTAGAGGACCAAGGATAGAACCCTGAGGAACGGCAGTATTTATTACTGCTGGGCTAGAATATGAGTTATTGTAAGAAACTACATGTTTTCTGTCTGACAGGAATGATGTAATTATTGTCATCAGGTGAAAGTTTACTTTTGATGTTTCTAGTTTTCTAATTAAAATAGCGTGATCTATCATATCAAATGCTTTTTTAAAGTCTACAAAGACTGCCCCACACATGTTATCGTTGTTAATATTTAGGTGCCAGTTGTCTATCATCTTAGTTAGAGCAGTGTGACATGAATGTTTAGGCCTAACCCCAATTGACTATCAATTAGCAAGTCGTTGTTAACTAGGTGTTGTAGTGTTATTTTATGAATGTGTTTTTCCAGTGGTTTTGATAGTGATGATATTAGAGAGATTGGCCTATAGTTACCAAGGTTACGAGTATCAGAGGAACCAGGTTTGAAAAGAGGATATACCTTAGCGATTTTAAAGTGCAACGGGAAGTAACTCTTTGCGATACATAGATTGTATATATATGTTAGTGAATCACTAATAACTGGCGCAGCATAGCGCAGTATTCGATTACTGATTCCATCAAGTCCTGATAAGTTATTCTCTTTAAGGCCTAGAAGATAGTTATACACTTCATTAACTGTCATTTACGGAATGAGACCCAAAGACGCAGCAATAGAGAATGCAGTCAGCGACTCATAGCTTGACTGCTTGCGTCAGGGTCAGCTAACCAGAGCTGACCAAGACCCTACTCCACCTTCACGTGGTGGTCCTGGAAACAGGCTGCATCCCTGCAGTCTGGCTGAGAGAGTAGGGATCGAAAAGGGAAGGCAAACCCGGTCCCCAAAAATGCCATGTTGAAGTCGGATGTGCCGGCCGAAAGGCGCAGATATCGCAGCTCCGCTGTAAACAGACACAACGCAACCAACGTCCTTTTCAGGACGAACGAGGAAGAAGAACGAACGAACGAACGAACGAACTTTATTTTCAAAGGGTTGAGAATTGGGCACGCAGGCCCGTCTGACATTCTGCCCTTCCTTTCTCTCGTCTTTTATACTGATTTCATTTATTCTCACATACATTTTACCCATCAATTCAAGGAATTAAACGTTATAAAGGTAAAATAATAGCATACTCACATTCACAGTATCTAATTATAAACATGAAATAAAGTATGTTGAAAAATACAAACTAAGTATCACCATGAAACAAAATATGTTGAAAAACACTATCATCATCATTAAACCTACATTCGATATTATATCATTTGTTCGGAAAAATAATCACATTAGGGGGGCAGATAATCAGAACTCATAAAGTATTCGAAAAGTTTACGATTGTATGAATAGGGACTGAGGTTGTTATCTTTCAGATAATGTGGAAGATAGTTCCAGAGATGAGCAGCAGAGTAAGCTAAGCTTTTCTTGAATAAGTCAAGCCTAGGCTTGGGCACTTGTATTTTGTTAAGGCGTTGACTGCGTCTTTCACTGTATTTGAACATTGGCCACAGATATGTTGGAGCATTCTGTGACAGGATTTTGTGAACAAATTTAGCTTTGTCGAACAGAAAGCGCTTTCTTAGAGGCAGTATTTTGAGATCTTTATATAGATCTACACACTGTGCTTGGCAGTTGTCAGAAACTAGACGCACTGCACGCTTTTGTAGTGAATGGAGTCTTTTTGTGTTGGACATAGAACAACCATCCCAGATTGTGGAGCAATAGTCAAGGTTTGTTTGTATGTGAGATATATAGAACAATTTACGTGCATCTTCATCTAGGAAATGTTTGATTTTAGCTAACTGGTAAACTTTCTGTGCCGTTTGCTAGAAGAAGATATACGGAATGTCGGATGGGACTGTGTTCGTGCATTTGTTCTCACAGAATGCTGACAGTTGGCCTAGGTCACAAGGGGAATCTGGTATCGTAGATTTAAGACTGGTTATTTCTGCCTGAAAGTAATTGCTAAAGTCCGTACACGTAAATGAGGTATTGCGGCTTAATGAGTCTGGCGAACTTCGTTTGTTTGCTAGAGTGTTGATTGCTTTCCACATATCTTTACTGTTTGTTTTGTTCTGAATTAAGTTTTTAAAGTATGTTTTCTTTTTTCTACGTATTAAATATTGTACCTTGTTTCTTTGTGCTCTGTATGTGTTAAAGTCCTTATTTCTGTGAGCTTGATCTTGCTGCCTCGTGGCTTCTAGCACTGCTTGTGTGATCCAAGGAGATTTGATCTGTCGTTTCACACGAACTTTTTTAGCTGGTGCATGGTTATCAAACACACAATGAAAAATACGTGTCCAATGAGCTATGGCGTCATCGGGATCAGAAAGCTGGTAAACATTGGCCAGAGGTGCAGCTCGCAAATCATGTAAAAATAGTCCATGGTTGAAATTTTTGAAACTTCTCAATTTAATACTTAAATGTTTATTTCTGGGAGCTTTATATTTATTCTTTGACCATGTGCAACATATTGGATAGTGGTCACTCATTGCTACAATAGGAACAGAGGATTCTAGAATGTTTTCTGTACAGGTGACGTAGATGTGGTCAATTGTTGTGGATGATATTGTTGTTACCCTGGTAGGCTGGTTGACTATTTGTTTTAAGTTGTAAGATAGTATGATGTTTTCCCACGTTTGGTTTGTGTTATGCATGTCAATGTTGAAGTCGCCCAAAAGAATAATTTCTTTGGCAGTGGTAAATACTGTGTCCATCATAGTGGTGAAATTTTCATACCAGTTGGTTCCTGCACTGGGATTTCTATAAAGATACCCGATTAGAAATTGTCCCTGACTGGGTATTTTTATTTCTAACCAAATGCACTCGGTCTCTGCTGTCTCTAAATCGCTTCTGCGGCGAAAACTAATGGAATTGGAAATATATACTACTATACCTGTTTCTAGCTTACTACTTGAGTCTCGTCGAACAGTTGTAAAGCCTTGTAGTGTAATATCATCATTTGATATTTTGTCATTTAAACGACTTTCCGAAAGTCCAAAAACATGAAAATTTTGATTCAGAATTCGTGTAAGTTCAGGAAGTTTGCCTAAGACGAGATGGTATATGTTTAGATGACCCAGTCGTAGACCATCCTTAATTAGCCATTGTGTCTGATTTGTATTCATTTAACTTTGGAGAGGGGGTTTAAAGATATCAATAACAAAAGCAGCATTAACACAGAAATCACGAATATTTAGACTAATTAACTTTACCAAGTAAGTGAAAGTAAAAATGTTAGTTCTTAATATTGATAACAGGGCTGTTGAAAGTACAAATTCGGTAGATTAGGACGTGAAGGATGATGCATGGGGTAGAATGTGGTTGCGGGATATTCATGAGTTCTTTTTGTGGGATGGGAGTATGCTGACCAGTATGATCTCTCGGCAGAAGGTAAATAGTCCAAGAGTCTTTGTTGTAGCGAGAAATTAGAAAAGGTTGTGCACAGATGTTGATACATTGGAAGATGGTACAAATGCGGTGACGGGGGATAGGTTTCTTGTGTCTGTGACATTGATGGTTGGAGTGAGGATGTATCAGGACATGAAGACTGAGTTTGTTGAGTTGCTTCATTTGTACACTTTTGAGGATAGAGTCTATCGCATCGTTCCTGTTGAGTAAGTGCAGAAAACATAGGTGGTTGTTGCTGTAGGGAGACATCACAAGCTGTTCCCTGCACTTCGCGATTTATAAGAACAGGTGTGATTTGATGTTCCTGATTATGAGATGATGTTGAGTGGGTGTTGTTAGAAGTAGTAAGTAATGGTGGAAAGTCAAGGTCATAATTACTATATGAGAAGCAGGTATTCACTGTTGATAGATGACTGGTTGGATTTTGAGATCCTGGTGTGTGGTCGACTCCTGTGAAGGTGCGTTCTGGGTACCTGATGTTTGTTGCCAGCTTGCTGATTCCTTCAGTAGATAAGGCAATATCACCGCTGTAAAGATGTTTTTTAGGGGCTCCTGATTTCGCAAGGAAGTACGAGGAGTGATCAATGAATGTATAGTTGTGTCTAACACTGTGCCTCTTAAGTTTAGAATTGTTGATATCAATGGATTTGCGGTAATAGGCTCTGACTAGAGGAATAATGGACGAGAAGTAGGTTTTCACATTAGGGAATAACGAATGGAATTTTGATGTGATTTGGTTTAGATCAGCGTGGGATATTTCAATATCTTTGAGCGAGTCTGATAGACCTATATGAGTAGTTACTCTGGTGACAGTGGGATCAGACGGAAAACGTTTAAGGAGTGACAGTAAGTCCTGAGTGGATGCCCAGTTCTTGAAGCGAACAGTGACCGAGTCCATATCGTTTGTTAACAATCTAGATTTTTGTAGTTCCTTGACATTCTGGTCCTCGAAAATAAGGTGCTTCCTTTTATTCTGAATCCTTGTGTTGGTGCCTGTGATAGGACGTGCCTGTTCTTGTGTTACTTGTGTGCTCTGATTATTGGATTTCTGATAATAACGCATGCTGTAAGTTAGTCGTCTTGGCGGAGTGTGCCGATTCGAAATTTTTACCGGGATTCTGCAAACATTGTCTGCACTGTCTGTAGTGAATTTCGGAGAATCCAGGACACTTTCTTGGCTGTGGTGGAGTTTTAGTTGCGTAATGTTTTGCTCGGATTCGTTGCTAGTGTTTTTCAGTTTTTGACACAGTTTGTCCGTTTTCTCTTGTGGTGTACAAAGTTCCACCGTATACTGCTGGCTTTTTTCATAGCTACTTTTAAGTACCGTATGTTCTGTCTGAAGCTTCTCATACGACTGTCTTAGGCTGTTCAGCTCTGCTCTAAGTAAATCTATCTCAGACATAATACTTGTAAATACGTCATGATGATATGCTACTTGTAAGGGTTGTGGTGATGATGGTACTGGACCGCTATCAACAAATTCTGTGAGTGAATGGTTATCCGCCTCTGTGATTCCATATTCTTTTTCTGCTGTAACTGGTCTTTTCAGCTCAGTTTGTGATAATGTGTTGCATTCATCAAAACATGGCATATGTGGTTCTACATTGTTGTCAACGGGTGTATGACAATGCGAAGATACGTCTGATAAGTTGGAAAGAGCTAAGTTGAGAGTGATGGCCTGTCGACTGACTCCAGCAGTAGTTTCAGTTATCCATAATTTGTTTAAATCTTTCTGTATCCAAGTTTTCACAGCAGTCTCTGAACCTTGAATCATGACTTTGTTAGAGGTGTTATAAAAATGGAGGAAAACATCTTCAGTGGAAATAACATCTTCCACGTATGCACCACTAGCATCTGTTCTTGATTCAATATGTGCATTTGATTCATAGTATATCTTCGAAAGACATCTCAGAGCCTCATACTCAAGCAATGTGGAGAAATTTAGTATAGCACACAGCCTGTGGTTTTTATAAGTTATATTGAATGAAGGCATGCACAGGGTGTTATCTTTAGTGATCTTGGTCTTTTTCTTTACCGCTCTTGTCACGTTTAATGTGTAATTTTTTTGTTTTTTGGTTTTACGTCGAATAGTGGTGACCGAGCTCACGTGTGCCATTGTTCCTGATAATTAGTTATAATAATACTGAAGCGGTTTGTAAGAAATCAAGTAAATTTGCTTCTGAAGGCCAATTTAGTTTGTTACATTCGACATCTTGCTGGTTTTTATAGCCTCGATCTATTAGTTTGTGGATATTTAGATCATGTTTCATCATACTGTATAGAAATCTGAATCGGCTTATGTTTTATCTTGTCATGCTGAGCTGCTTAAATGCAAAGTTACGGAAGTTGCGTTAATCGCTTTTATTTCACGTCACCATATTCACCAATTGAAAACGTTAATGAACATAAAACTCTAGGAATAGTCGTTGCCCAGCATCTAAATTGGAACTCACATGTTCATGCACTGACCAAGCAAACGGCACAGAAAGTTTACCAGTTAGCTAAAATCAAACATTTCCTAGATGAAGATGCACGAAAATTGTTCTATATATCTCACATACAAACAAACCTTGACTATTGCTCCACAATCTGGGATGGTTGTTCTGTGTCCAACACAAAAAGACTCCATTCACTACAAAAGCGTGCAGTGCGTCTAGTTTCTGACAACTGCCAACACAGTGTGTAGTTCTATATAAAGATCTCAAAATACTGCCTCTAAGAACGCGCTTTCTGTTCGACAAAGCTAAATTTGTTCACAAAATCCTGTCACAGAATGCTCCAACATATCTGTGGCCAATGTTCAAATACAATGAAAGACGCAGTCAACGCCTTAACAAAATACAAGTGCCCAAGCCTAGGCTTGACTTATTCAAGAAAAGCTTAGCTTACTCTGCTGCTCATCTCTGGAACTATCTTCCACATTATCTAAAAGATAACAACCTCAGTCCCTATTCATACAATCGTAAACTTTTCGAATACTTTATGAGTTCTGATTATCTGCCCCCCTAATGTGATTATTTTTCGGAACAAATGATATAATATCGAATGTAGGTTTAATGATGATGTTAGTGCTTTTCAACATATTTTGTTTCATGGTAATACTTAGCTTGTACTCTTCAACATATTTTATTTTATGTTTATAATTAGATACTGTGAATGTGAGTATGCTATTATTTTATCTTTACAACGTTGAATTCCTTGAATTGATGGGTAAAATGTGATGTGAGAATAAATGAAATCAGTATAAAAGACGAGAGAAAGGAAGGACAGAATGTCAGACGGGCCTGCGTGCCCGATTCTCAACCCTTTGAAAATAAAGTTCGTTCGTTCGTTCGTTCGTTCTCTCTCTCTCTCTCTCTCTCTCTCTCTCTCTCCCTCTCTCTCTCTCTCTCTCTCTCTCTCTCTTTATCTGTCTGTCTTCCTCTGTGTAGATCTATATAAAAATCTCCAAATACTGCCCTTAAGAAAGCGCCTTCTGTTTAACAAAGCTAAATTTGTTCAAAAAATCTTGTCACAGAATGCTCCAGCATATCTGTGGCCAATGTTCAAATACAACGAAAGACGCAGTCAACGCTTTAACATATTGCACGTACCCAAGCCTAGGCTTGACTTATTCAAGAAAAGCTTAGCGTTCTCTGCTGCTCATCTTTGGAATTGTCTTCCACATAAGCTAAGAAACAACCTCAGTCCCTATTCATACAATCGTAGACTTTTCAAATACTTTATGAGTTCTGATTACATGCCACCCGGGAGCCGCGCTAGCGTAGTGGTTACAACACCGCTCTGGCGACCGGGTGATACAGGATCAAACCCGGGCGACGGCATTTGAGGATTTTTCGTCGACCGGGATTTGGACTGGATTAACTCGAGACCTGGCGAGGACATTTGAAGGAGTGTCGTCGACCAGGGACTGGCGGCTCCTGAGCCGACCCAGCTGCAATGGGTACCTCCGAAATCGGCGAGTATTTGCCTGAATGGCGAGGGACACCTGTCTCTGTACAAGAAATAAAGGGATACTCACGTAAAATCAATGTCAGGTTAGACATAAAATAATAACCTGAGATTTCGCCTCGAGTATAAGCGGGCGTACGAAAAAAAAAAAAAAAAAAAAAAAAAAAAAAAAAAAAAATGCCCCCCTAATCGAATTATCCTTTCTTATAATGTCAACTATAGGTTCTAATGACGATGTTTATACTTTTCAACATATTTTATGTTATGCTTATAAGTAGTTAATGTTAATATGAGTGTGCTATTTTATTTGTGTCTGTTTACACCGGAGCTGCGACATCTGCGCCTTTCGGCCGACACATCCGACTTCAGCACGGCATTTTTTGGGACCGGGTTTTCCTTCCCTCTTCCTACTCTCTCAGCCAGATTGCAGTGATGCAGCCTGTTTCCAGGACCACCACGTGGAGGTGGAGTAGGGTCTTGGTCAGCTCTGGTTCGCTGACCCTGACGCAAGCAGTCAAGCTATGGGTCGCTGACTGCATTCTCTATTGCTGCATCTTCGGGTCCCGAATTCAGTATGAAAGGTGATAGAAAGGAAGGGCAGAATGTTAGACAGGCCTGCGAGCCCAATTCTCAGCTCTTTAAAAATAAAGTTCGTTCGTTCGTTCCTCCTTCCCCCGTATCCTTCTCTGCCCCCCCTCCCTCCCTCTCTCTCTCTCTCTCTCTCTCACTCACATAAAACCACATCTCTTTCTCTCACAAACTTGACTGTCTTTCTCGGGATTCTCCCATCTCTCAGCTATAACATCAATTTCTCTCACAAACTTGACTGTCTTTCTCGGGATTCTCCCATCTCTCAGCTATAACATCAATTTCTCTCACAAAGTTGGCTGTCTCGCTGGGGCTTCTCTCAACGCTCTCATGTAGCCACATCTAATTCTCTCATAAAGTAGACGGTATCTGTCGGTATCTCTCATCTCTCACATATAACCACATCTAATTCTCTCACAAAGATGGCTGTCTCCGTCCTGTCACGTAGCTCTCATAAAACAGCAACTATTTATCTCACAAAGTTAGCTGTCTCTTTCGGCCTTCTCGTTACTCTCAAATATGTATATCTAATTCTCACACAGTCTTGACAGTCTTTCACGAAGCAAAGTTACATGGTTTGACATCTGGTGAGCCATACAGTTTCTCACTAAAAGGAGCTGGTGAAGGCAATCCTGCCAATTTGCTTTTCTGGTGGAGCAGACATCCTTGAGGACATGTATTAATGTTTGCGTGTCCCATGAGTAAATATCTGTCTGTCCGATGTTTAATATGTTGAACAGATGGTATATGATCATTTTTCAGTCTGAAATGTTATCGTAAGCTATCTTCCTGGTAAGTGGTCGTAGGATTCTGTTATATATGATTGTTCTCTATACCATTCTTCATTGAAGTTATCTTTTATTATTGCTTTTATATTTGTATATGTTGTTCTGCCTTCAGTTTGCTTCCTTTTGGTCTTATTTCATACTTCCTCTTCTGTTCCTTTTGGTCTTATTTCATACTTCTTCTTCTGTTCCTTTTGGAACCTGTAGCCAGAACTGACGCTGGTTCTTTTGCAGAAAAAAAAAATGTAAGTATTTATGTGGTCTAGCTACTGTAGTTTCTGTAACAATTTGTTTGACATGATGAGGTTGCCAACCTCATGTATAACCTCATATTAGTCGCCTTATATCACGTGCCTGAGGGAGCACCAGTCTTATTTTGTCTTTGTCTCCTCCGAGGCCCCCGGGAGCTACACGGGGCTTATTTCCTAATGCTGAATATTTATTGAAGCAATACTCCTTTCTTCACTTTGCCGTCGGTTGTCCTACCCCACTGCAGTTCTTCCTAATGTCAGCCCCCACAGGGATCAACGCCACTGGGGAGGACAGTACAGTCGCATAGACTGTATATGTCATGACTTTCCTTTGAGTTCCTTACAGAGCACGTAGCCACCACTGCGACTGATCGCTTTGCATGAAGCCTGCACCAAGCAGTCACATGTTAGTGCAGCAGTGGTGTATGTGCCAATTTGTTTTAAATGATGAGGTAGCCAGTTCCAAGCACAACTTCACAGTAGTCGCCGTCTACGACATGCTAGTGGGTGCAGTAGTCCCATTATTTCTTTGTCTCCTCAGAGACCTCCAGAAATTGATTTCTCCCCGAGTTAAATTAACCCTGCAATTGTATGGAAACAATTTTCTTTTAAAAGATTATACATACTGTCCTACGTGTCCGAGTGTGCTTTCTATATAAAAGTATACATACAAATGTATTTTCTAGAATGTCGTAGCCATGCACATTTAATTTCCATAATGATCACAATTTGTAACGTATATTCGAAAATATTAGAACAGTCCCAACTAAGATAGTTTGGCCATGTCTGCAGAATGGGAGAAGATCGGCTACCACGACAAGCATGGGAAACTAAGAGCCAGGGATCCAGACCTCCAGGGCGACCCATTGTCCGCTGGGAGGACAACATTAGACAATCTTTGGAGGACCGAGGACTAGATTGGAACCAGGCCAGGAGGAAGACAGCGCTCTCTTCCTAACCTTTACACCTTACGGTAGAAGGGGAACGACTATGTAAGTAATATTCGAAAATATAAATCTTCAAAATTTCTTTCTACGGTATCAAAACGTAAAGCCTTCATAATTTCTGCCCTGAGGTATACGCCGAAGAAACGGCTGTTATAAACCACATAATCATTATCTACTAATATCATAAATTAATATTGTGATACTTATTACAAAAATGACAATTACGGACACTGGGACCTTCTATACTAAGTTATTTGGTGGTTATATCAGTAGGGTGAAACGTGAAGTTTGAGTAAACATATATACTCAGTAACTGTCTACTGCGTTGCTAAGGAAGATATGTTGTTGCAACTGTATAACATTTTTGGTTGCAATGGTGAAAAAGAAAGTAATTTCATTCTGGCTATAGGACTGATTCGTCGACAGTTTCCACAACTCTTATTGGAAGCAAAGGAAGAGTACTCAGATTTGATGTACTCTGTGATCTTCGCTAGCTCAGCCGACATTTAAAACGACATAACACATTGCTGAAGACCATAATGGAAGGAATAGATGAAGGCTGTCGCGAGAGGGTAGATGGTTATTGAATTTAATAAGATATCCTGGACAAAAGGTGTATCAGATGATACCAGGATAGTGCCAGATAAGAATCTGGTCTTATCAGTAATACCCCTTTCTCTGAAAAGAGTAAAGGTGTATAGACAACAAAGGTAGGGTCAAGCTGTATACGTTCCCAGAGAAGATGGTAATGTGTACTCTGAGTCCTTATGTGCTACCTCTCCAGATCCTCCTCTGTCAATATGGTGGTTATTATTGTTATTGACTCTGCTAGGGGTAATTAATTAATTAAATTCACCAACAAAGACTGTAACTTAACTTAAAGAATTTAAGTAAGTATGATGATAAATATTTACAATTTAATGTGTACAGTTTCTCTTTTCTGTTTGAAAAGTTTTAAAAGAAATGATATGACAACATTAAATAAATAATAAAATATTCAACAAAGTCTTTCACTGAATGGAAATGTCTATCACTATGGAGAAAGTCTTGCTTGGATGGTTTCTCTCTGATTATTTACTATTTTATATTGTTACAGTTCTGATTGAAGACATACACTGCTTATTTGCATGATACAACCGTTTCTATTTATTTTTGGTGTACTGGGATATGCTGGACAGTTGCCTTTGTGGGCAACTTATCTGAGTCACTGAAGATGGCTCCCTCTGATATTGGATAGAAATCTGTGATGAAATTCTTCCAAGTGGTACACACGAGATGTCTGGCCCTCTGACAGAGACCGGCACTGCATCCGTCGTAACCTCAGTAAGAGATGCCTCTTTTATATTTATCAGGTTTTTACAGGATAAAACCTAAAACGAAGTTAAATGCAATCCTTGCATTTTTCTATCAATATACCTCTATGACACAGATGGGGATGATAGACAGTTTCAGACAGAGTGCTAGCAGATGCACAAGATATAATATAGTAGCAACAATCAATTTAGTTAACTGTGATCATAAATTTCTTCTACATCCTTATTTATAATCCTTTTCCCATGATCCGCCTCAAAACAATAATTTGGTTGTGAATAAAACTATTGAGTAATATATCAAACTATACAGTAATCTAATTACTTTCATCCTTTCTTATGTTCCTGGTATGTGTCTCATTCCATTAAGAAATACTTCTTTAAACACATTTCCAAACTTACAGACACACTTTGGCCATCATTCTCAAGTATTTTGAATATTTTCAAAGGCTGGCTTTGCCTCCAGAATTACACACAAGCCTGTAAGTCAACCAGCAACACACTGTAATTTTCTAACACATCTAGACACTTCCTATCGTACAGGTGGATTAATCACTAGAAGTACACATAATTATATATATATATATATATATATATATATATATATATATATATATATATATATATATATATATATATATATATATAGATTCGTTCTTACCCTCAAGCATACACACTGTCGTAGATTTTTGATAGGGGAATTAAGACTTGGGTTGGTCCCTTCTGAATAGATTAGAATAAGTGATAGTCACAGTGAGAAGTAGTAATAGCAATAGGTTTCCCCGAGTGAGATGGTAGAAATGTGATCAAGAGGCTGTCTCTGAGATCGAGAAATCTTCTCTCTCTCTCACCTATCTTCTACGACAGCTTTAGAGTAGTCAGACATTCTAACACATATACATTAAATATATATATTAATATATCTCTAACCACTCACGTGCACGCACATACAAGTGACGACAGGTAGACACACAGACGTGGGAAAACTATAACAATGATTATATAGATATTAAGAACGAGCTGACCAACACGCTGATTAATTTATTGTTAAGTTTATTTATCATAGTAAACTTACGTCACAACATGTAAAATTACATCAAAAAGGCATTTACACAAAGTCATAAGCAAATCAAGGAATGCTACAAGAACTGATAGACCCACAGTTATGATCTTCCCTCAATGGTTAGCCCACAGTCCCGTTAGGAGAAAGATGATAGCACAAAGAGTCCCAGATACATATGATTGAGTCTAAGAGTTTTCCCCGTGTAAGGTATGAACAGACCTGATACTATAATCTAGTTTAAGGGAAAATATTGTTAGCAAAACAAAACTTGCATGAAGAAGGTTATGACAGCAAATAATAACACTCAGTGCCAATTCAAGCCGTGGCCACGTGCGCACAACGGTGGGAACATAAAACCTTCACACAGATAACACTCAGAAACCTGCCAGGCACGAAAGTTAGCAGAGCACAGTGTCACTAGCGTAGGTTTTCTAGAAATGAGGAATGTCAGGTCGGGGGTGCCTTATCTCAGTATATGACTATTATTTGGTCACCACACTACTAGTCAAAACTCTGTCGGAATGTTACTGATATTTTGCTTGCCACAATGGGCTGAACTGTACTTAAGTGTTATTCTGGAAGAATTAAATCTGGCGCGATAGGCCTTTTACTTCATTTAACTGTTACAGTTCATGTAATGAAAGTGCTTAAGTTCTTCACAGATAATGTTCACGTACTAGAACGCTGGCAAAGATTAGGTCACCCCAGTATTCACTGAATAAGGGAAAAAACACATATAAATTATTTACATATTATGTACTCAATATAACTTACATTAACTGCAAGCGTACAGCTTGACTTATCATTTAAACTTCCCATGAAATAAGTTATATTTAAAAATCAAACATCCAGAATTTGGAATACCTACGCATTCCGTCAATACTCCAGATGTAGCAGTCATTTATAAGTTAGTTTTAATAAAAATATTCTCGTCTGAGTATTTGCAGTTAAATTAAATCCATTACTTAGCTACAATGAGTTTAAAGCTAGAAATTATAATATATTCTGCTTTCCACTGTAACTCGTCGACTAGAGAATATAACAGACTTAATAATTTAACTCTCTCTGCACAAATCTCACTAGCAAAATGAAATAAGCGATTTAACACTTTAAACACTTCACAAAATACTAGAATATAATATATATATAATATTTACCTCAACACAGAACTACTAAGAACTTAAACCACTTCGACCAAACTAAATGCCATCTCTATTAACCGAGATTCTTAGGAATCGAACGAAGGCTTGTTCTAGTCTTGGCTGCGAAGTTACTGAGTGAATTAAGTCTCAAACTCTCGTTTAAGATATATGAAACACCAGACAAAGAGGTACACTAGTTACATAAACTACGCAATAGCCTCCCCTTTCCGTCTTCCCCAACACTTACGTAACTAGACGCATGACGTAACTGCCATCGGTGCGCCTTCACACTTACATCTAACTATTCTCATTACTGAGCGAGGTGTGAGTGGCAGATCACACTTTTCGCTGAGAAAGGTAACCGAGAAACTACGTGTCAGGTGAAATTTCCAGACAACTGTCTCGTACCGTGTCGTAGAGATGTCAGTTATCGCGCCTCACCTAAGCGCTCAGCTGATGCAACTCGTTGTGGCAGGTGAAAAATGCAGACGATACCTCGCCTATAAGACTGCCGAAAGCGAATATTCACAGTTTTCGTCTACAACGCAATAACCTCCCGAGCCTGGCATCTGCGTAATAACATCACTAGTGCGTTTCTAAATGAAAAACTAAACCCAGCGAAAGTTAGAATGGGAAAATAGTAATGTATATAGTCGCAAACGAACTAATGCGAAAAACACAAAAAGGATAAAAGAGTGATAATAAATAGAGGATACGGGTGAAAGAAAAAGAAGAAGATATAGGCAATTTATAGATCATAAATGTCTACGTGACAGAACGTCCCCCCTTTAAGATATGGAATCACTCCATGTCTACGTTATGGAAATAAATTTCCTATATCCGTAGCTTCCTGGTGTCTGTCCTCTTCCCTCTCATCTCCACCCTCCATCTCTCTCCAATTCCTACTCACGTCTCCTCCCAAAGTTTCCTTTCTCTGGAATGTCTCCCATGCGTGATTGAAAGAGCGTCGCAGCTTCTGACAATTTTGAAAGATTTCGTGTGTGTGCAGTGGAGTTTCCCTGCCCCTGTCGTCATCTTCGTCAGTTTTGGCGATCGTCAGGAGATGGTCGGAGGTTGGCACTGGTTTTTCCAAGTATCTCTTTAACAGATTTAAATGGAAAACCTTTTCCTTTCCTTGAATAGAGATCTGGTAGTTAGCCTTAGAAAGTTAGAGTGTAGAGTATTTGTCGAGTTGGACAATAGTAGTGAAACCGACAAGGGATAGTGGACTGACAGAGTTATAGATTACACACACAGAAAGGTGTAAATAGGAGATGGACTTGAGACAACCTGGAAGAAGATTTACCAAAATGATCTCTCTCTCCAAGCCTCAACTCACTTTACTGTCTAAGCATCTCCTGCTCTCTCTCTTTTCTCTTATCATACATAGAGATTATAGTAAAGAGCTAAAAATACAAATATGGATGGAAAGGTCGTGAACAGCGCATTAATAAATGTGTAAAATTTATGAAAGAAGAAAAAGCATGGAATTAATGCATATCATCACAACAACATAAAATTACATCAATAATCAAATATTCATCGAGAATCATATACACCAACAACCACACACACACAGATCACCATTCATAAAACCTGTAGAACACAGAGAGATGAAATAAACTGTCTGACAGTCTGTCCGTTTTCGGTGGGACCAAGTACAATGCTTCCGACAGTGTCTTTTACGTAAAAATATACTCCATGGGGAATGGACTTGACCTGTATAAATCCACTGTAGTCGCTATTGTTGGTGGCACCCCTGATTTCGCGATGGGAACTGGAAGACTGTCTATCTCCTGCTGACCAAATAAACAAAACTGAGCTACAGTCCGTCCGCTTTCGTGGGACCAAATGGGATAGCTCCAATGTCTTTACGTAAAGATATACTCCATGGGTGATGGACTTGACCTGTAAATCCAATGTAGGCGCTATCTTTGGTGACCCCTAATTGCGCGAGGGGCTGGAACTCTGTATTTACCTCTGGTTTACCAAAATGAATAAGCTGCGTGTCAGTCCGTCCGCTTACGTGGGACCAAATGTAATAGCTCCGGAAAGTGTCTTTTTACGTAAAGATATACTCCATGGGTGATGGACTTGGCCTGTAAAAAAACTTTCTTTGTTGGTGCTAACTGTTGGTGACCTCTAGTTTCGCGAGGGGACTGGAAGACGCTGTTTATCTTTGCTGGCCGCTCCGAAGTGCGAAGTTCTACCTAGACCCAGAAATAAACCATGGGACGAAGTCACATGAGGACAATTGATCCCAAGGCGTGCTTATCCGGCGCTAGAATTGGCTTTAAATCCGGTTTTGGCTGGTTGACTGTGGCTTGGCTGAGTGCCCCGTTTAGGCACAAAAAAGGCGGGTGATATGGAATTCTGCTATAGGCATGCTGGGCGGTTTTGAGATTTTGGAAGCCGCAATGCCCTGACTGGTAATCCAATAGGCGAGTAGGAAACTACTACTGCCATAGACGTTTCAGATTGTTGCGTTGGCTCATTTCACAATGCGTGAGCTGAACTCCCGTGAGAGGGAAATGGCGTTGACAAAAGGTTGTTGTTCCAGGTATGGCTGTGACACTCGTGGGGCTAGATATCCTCAGAATCCCTCTAGATCGAAGAGACGGTGACATTCTTCGTCTGACTGGAAACTAGACTAGCAATTCGGTATCCCCCTGAAACTGAGACCGAAAAGAGACACCCTTTTACATCAAGCAAATAATAAATCACACTAACTTTATACAGAAAGTTTCGCTCCACTATGGGATTAAATTTATTGTAGTTATTGCTATGATAGTTTAGGGCTGTCTTTAACCATGTCTCCTGTTCCTTAAAAATATCAATTATCAACACGCACCCGCATAGACTTAATATCTTTTGCACACCCAGGTACCTGTCAGTAACTGTTCTGACAGCAACAATCTACTCCTCTTCTCCCAATCTCAACATACAGCTGAATGGATATGCTTATTCATCTTACAACATTAAGTGAATTTACATAAACAGATTACAGCATTTGAAATTACAAAATAAATAATATGTCCCTTTGGGAAAAATATATTAATATCCCACAAATGAATACACAGAAAATGCAATGATCTTGCTATAATAATACAATTGTGGCTGAATCATAAGATATAATTATATCTATGCCTGGTGACTGCTTTCTGTGAAAGTTATAGACTAGTGCCTAGCCACACAAGTAAGCATAAAATGATTCTCCCTTGCCACTAAAAATATCTATCAAAAAGGAATAAGTGACTATTTCCTATAATCCAGAGTTATTACCTGCATCTCACTATTCAATTTTTAAGTGAACAATCCACACCTGGCATTATCTTACAGAAATGACAGTTAATTTTGCTGACTCTTAACCCAATGGTAAGCATTCGTGGACTGATTCTACGCCTAATATCTGTTATTGTAAGTTTAACATTTAACCCATGATAAACCAAAACAGCTTAAGCACCCTTACTAGGCTGTAGACCGCGCTACCTTATCACTGAATAAAATTACTAGGAGAAGTCCTCAGAAATGAATTCACTTCCCTAACAGATATATATAAAAAGCTAACATGAATCTAATATAATAATTATAAGATATGTTTACTCACCCCGAGAAAATGCCAAGAAATAGGCCAAAAACATTTAGTTCTGTGTTAATGTTTGCCTTATTTCCATAATGGTCTATCTCGGGCCAGGAATCTTCTACGAGTGTGTTTGACGTAGTAAAATTTCAAATCTTATAGCTTACAAAGGACGCTCCCCCCCGGACACCTGCCTAACCTGATTCTACAGATGTATTGGCGTAATGCGTAATACCGGGTAATACACAGGTTTTCAGAAGCAACAACTTTGCGAAAATTCCCCCAGAGAGACAATCATAATATATGTGCTCTTTGCTCATCTAAGGGCAAACAACAAAGGCTAGCAGCGGGTTTATCTCCCCCTGTTTCAAGGATGCATAATATTATGATCACTAGCAGCGTTCTGACGGCCAAACACCGGGACCCTTTCGCTCGTTCAAACACTTTACGCGTAAGAGAAATTCTTCATATCAGGCCAGCGCCAGGTGCGTTTGATGTAATATTACCGCTGCGCTGACCGTTTCTGACCAGTGGGGGATTTCCACTGAAAGCCTGAACGTAAACACCTCGGGTGGGGTTTGAGAAGGAGAAAATGAAAGAAAATGAGAATACAAATGATTAGGAAAACAAAACATTAAAATGGCAAAATAAATTTCTGTCTACGTGACAAGATAGCCCCCCTTTTTAAAGTGCGTGAAACACGAACTAAAAGACAGTAATTTATCTTTTCCATCAATGTCCATTACATGTCCTAGAACATCCTATAATCATAAACAAAATCGTATCCAACTTCTGTCAGTACTTAGCTATTGAGAGGATTGGTTACTATCGCCCGAATGAACACCCTCCCTTGGTACAAATGCAAGCTAGTAACTGACTGTCTGTAGCTTCTTATCTCAGATTAAAGAGCTACTCCTGAAAAAAATTAACCCTTAAAAAAAATTTTCTGACTTTTACAACAATAGTCGTCAGATTTGTCAACCAAAAACTCAGCAGTGGTACCATCAACCTTTACCAGCTGTCTCATGTGTAGCATGAACAATAAATGTAACTTAATATTTATGATTGCTGTGGAGTAAAACGCTGTTCAGACTTCCTCCCAAAAGAAATAGTTCGATATGTCTAGGGGAAAGAAATTCCTATAATCTGCCGAACACTAAACTCTAAGAATCAAGATAGAATCTTGTGAGAGATTCATCCTCGGATCGAGCACATATTTAAATGCGTACTCATCTAGAATTGCACCGGCCTACATTGCTGCATCAAATGTAGCTCAAAATATCCCGGCGAGCCCGTCATTTGTCGTCGTATAGATGGGTTCTAGAATCCCGGACGAGCCCCCATTTGTCGTGGTTGAGTTAGAGTGTAGAGTATTTGTCGAGTTGGACAATAGTAGTGAAACCGACAAGGGATAGTGGACTGACAGAGTTATAGATTACACACACAGAAAGGTGTAAATAGGAGATGGACTTGAGACAACCTGGAAGAAGATTTACCAAAATGATCTCTCTCTCCAAGCCTCAACTCACTTTACTGTCTAAGCATCTCCTGCTCTCTCTCTTTTCTCTTATCGTACATAGAGATTATAGTAAAGAGCTAAAAATACAAATATGGATGGAAAGGTCGTGAACAGCGCATTAATAAATGTGTAAAATTTATGAAAGAAGAAAAAGCATGGAATTAATGCATATCATCACAACAACATAAAATTACATCAATAATCAAATATTCATCGAGAATCATATACACCAACAACCACACACACACAGATCACCATTCATAAAACCTGTAGAACACAGAGAGATGAAATAAACTGTCTGACAGTCTGTCCGTTTTCGGTGGGACCAAGTACAATGCTTCCGACAGTGTCTTTTACGTAAAAATATACTCCATGGGGAATGGACTTGACCTGTATAAATCCACTATAGTCGCTATTGTTGGTGGCACCCCTGATTTCGCGATGGGAACTGGAAGACTGTCTATCTCCCGCTGACCAAATAAACAAAACTGAGCTACAGTCCGTCCGCTTTCGTGGGACCAAATGGGATAGCTCCAATGTCTTTACGTAAAGATATACTCCATGGGTGATGGACTTGACCTGTAAATCCAATGTAGGCGCTATCTTTGGTGACCCCTAATTGCGCGAGGGGCTGGAACTCTGTATTTACCTCTGGTTTACCAAAATGAATAAGCTGCGTGTCAGTCCGTCCGCTTACGTGGGACCAAATGTAATAGCTCCGGAAAGTGTCTTTTTACGTAAAGATATACTCCATGGGTGATGGACTTGGCCTGTAAAAAAACTTTCTTTGTTGGTGCTAACTGTTGGTGACCTCTAGTTTCGCGAGGGGACTGGAAGACGCTGTTTATCTTTGCTGGCCGCTCCGAAGTGCGAAGTTCTACCTAGACCCAGAAATAAACCATGGGACGAAGTCACGTGAGGACAATTGATCCCAAGGCGTGCTTATCCGGCGCTAGAATTGGCTTTAAATCCGGTTTTGGCTGGTTGACTGTGGCTTGGCTGAGTGCCCCGTTTAGGCACAAAAAAGGCGGGTGATATGGAATTTCTGCTATAGGCATGCTGGGCGGTTTTGAGATTTTGGAAGCCGCAATGCCCTGACTGGTAATCCAATAGGCGAGTAGGAAACTACTACTGCCATAGACGTTTCAGATTGTTGCGTTGGCTCATTTCACAATGCGTGAGCTGAACTCCCGTGAGAGGGAAATGGCTTTGACAAAAGGTTGTTGTTCCAGGTATGGCTGTGACACTCGTGGGGCTAGATATCCTCAGAATCCCTCTAGATCGAAGAGACGGTGACATTCTTCGTCTGACTGGAAACTAGACTAGCAATTCGGTATCCCCCTGAAACTGAGACCGAAAAGAGACACCCTTTTACATCAAGCAAATAATAAAAATCACACTAACTTTATACAGAAAGTTTCGCTCCACTATGGGATTAAATTTATTGTAGTTATTGCTATGATAGTTTAGGGCTGTCTTTAACCATGTCTCCTGTTCCTTAAAAATATCAATTATCAACACGCACCCGCATAGACTTAATATCTTTTGCACACCCAGGTACCTGTCAGTAACTGTTCTGACAGCAACAATCTACTCCTCTTCTCCCAATCTCAACATACAGCTGAATGGATATGCTTATTCATCTTACAACATTAAGTGAATTTACATAAACAGATTACAGCATTTGAAATTACACAGATAAATCATATGTCCCTTTTGGGGAAACAAACTATTAATATCCCACAAATGAATACATAGAAAATGCAATGATCTTGCTATAATAATACAATTGTGGCTGAATCATAAGATATAATTATATCTATGCCTGGTGACTGCTTTCTGTGAAAGTTATAGACTAGTGCCTAGCCACACAAGTAAGCATAAAATGATTCTCCCTTGCCACTAAAAATATCTATCAAAAAGGAATAAGTGACTATTTCCTATAACACTGACAAACAACATTTTTCTTTCTTATATAAGAATAAGTGTTCTTAGGTCAGTTTCTTGCGCTGATTTCAAATTTGAAATCCGTTTATCTCTATCACGTCAGGTTCTTAAGATATTTGTGAATAAATATATTTTTGGGAAACTGTTATTTGCTCCATTTCATTTTTACTATATAACTTTTTAAAAATTAATAAAATGCAAAATAATTCTACTTTTTATACTGCTAAAAGATGCATGACATATGTTAGGTTATATTTCAAATAGTTATTGTATTTTAAAATAATTCTGAGTGAAATATGGCTTCTAGAAGTTGTAGAAATTCGGCTGATCTGTTCTGTTACGTGTGCGGATATTTTACCGATCGTGTTCACCAGAAAAACTTTACACCATTGCTAAAGAAAGCATATGAACTTTATTTCGATTCGAAAGTTGATGATGCAAATAAATCTTGGAAGCCAAATGCAGTTTGTTCGACTTGTGCAAATACATTGGCAGGTTGGTTACGAAAATCGCCGAAGCATAAGTCGATGCCTTTTGGAGTGCCAGTAATATGGCGTGAACCGACAAATCACGCTACTGATTGTTACTTCTGCTTGACAAATATCTATGGTTTCACTTTTAAAACTAGAAAGTCTGTGGTTTATCCAAATATTGAATCGGTTTCGAAACCAGTGGCTCATGATCCAATCACGTGTCCGATCCCAGTTCCACCAGAACAATATCCGTTGGACGTGAATGAACCATCAGAAAGTGATAGTTTACCTGCTTTAGAAACTAATTCTGACTAGGATTATATACCGGTGAATGATGGTGTTCACTTAATTAACCATTCAGAACTTTCAAATCTAACACGTGATCTCGCTCTCACCAAAGGACAAGCGGAATTACTCGGTTCGCGACTCAAAGAATGGAATCTTTTAGCGCCCAATACTCTGATATCTAAATTTCGTCATAGACACAGAGAACTTGTTCAATACTTTGAGATGGATGATGACATTTGCTATTGCAAAGATGTAAAAGGTCTAATGGTGCACCTCGATCATGAGCACATAGTCAACGAATGGCGACTTTTCATCGACTCTTCCAAGACTAGTCTAAAAGCCGTGTTATTGCATAATGGAAATTTATTTTCATCAATTCCAGTCGCCTACTCTGTTCATATGAAAGAAACTTATGACAATATGGCTATACTTTTGGCAAAAATAAAGTACAATGACTACCAATGGCGGATTTGTGGAGACCTAAAGGTCATTACAATTCTCACGGGCATGCAGACTGGGTATACTAAATTTTGTTGCTTCCTATGTGAATGGGACAGCCGCAACAGACAGGAACATTATGCAAGAAAGGTGTGGCCTATCAGGGATCGTATGCAGCTCGGGCATAAAAATGTAATATACGAGCCATTAGTTAACAAAGACAACATCTTTTTACCACCGTTACATATAAAGTTGGGGCTCATGAAGAATTTCGTAAAAGCGTTAGATAAAACGAGCAAAACTTTCACTTATCTTCGAGAAAAAGTTTCCGCAAATTAGCGATGCAAAGATAAAGGAAGGTATCTTTGTAGGACCTCAGATTAGGAAAGTTATTGCAGACAAACAATTCGAGAACTTGTTACATGGTAGTGAACTTCGCGCATGGATGGCATTCAAATCGATCGTCGATAACTTTCTGGGAAATCACAAATCTGTCGACTATGTGCATATTGTTAAGCAGTGCATAGATGCATACAGAATTATGGGCTGTAACATGTCCCTCAAAATCCATTTGCTCGATTCGCATCTTGACTTTTTCCCTGACAACCTTGGCGAAGTCAGCGATGAACATGGAGAACGATTCCATCAAGATATCGCCGTAATGGAGTCACGTTATCAAGGACGGTGGAGTGTGACCATGCTTGCCAATTATTGTTGGATGCTTCATGGCGATGTACCACATGCCATTCACCGACGAAAGTCGACTGCAAAGAAATTCAAGCCTACATAACTGTTATACTTCTTGTACAAATGATGTTGTAATACTGTATGCGTTGTTAAAAAACTTCAATTGCGTATTTCTAGAGATCCCGACCTGATAGAGAAAAACGGTTTGCAGATTTAAAAACAGCGCATTAAAATTGACCAGAAAAACATAGAAATGTTAGAGAAAGAAAAAAAAAATTTTTTTTGTTAGCCAGTGTAATCCAGAGTTATTACCTGCATCTCACTATTCAGTTTTTAAGTGAACAATCCACACCTGGCATTATCTTACAGAAATGACAGTTAATTTTGCTGACTCTTAACCCAATGGTAAGCATTCGTGGACTGATTCTACGCCTAATATCTGTTATTGTAAGTTTAACATTTAACCCATGATAAACCAAAACAGCTTAAGCACCCTTACTAGGCTGTAGACCGCGCTACCTTATCACTGAATAAAATTACTAGGAGAAGTCCTCAGAAATGAATTCACTTCCCTAACAGATATATCTAAAAGCTAACATGAATCTAATATAATAATTATAAGATATGTTTACTCACCCCGAGAAAATGCCAAGAAATAGGCCAAAAACATTTAGTTCTGTGTTAATGTTTGCCTTATTTCCATAATGGTCTATCTCGGGCCAGGAATCTTCTACGAGTGTGTTTGACGTAGTAAAATTTCAAATCTTATAGCTTACAAAGGACGCTCCCCCCCCGGACACCTGCCTAACCTGATTCTACAGATGTATTGGCGTAATGCGTAATACCGGGTAATACACAGGTTTTCAGAAGCAACAACTTTGCGAAAATTCCCCCAGAGAGACAATCATAATATATGTGCTCTTTGCTCATCTAAGGGCAAACAACAAAGGCTAGCAGCGGGTTTATCTCCCCCTGTTTCAAGGATGCATAATATTATGATCACTAGCAGCGTTCTGACGGCCAAACACCGGGACCCTTTCGCTCGTTCAAACACTTTACGCGTAAGAGAAATTCTTCATATCAGGCCAGCGCCAGGTGCGTTTGATGTAATATTACCGCTGCGCTGACCGTTTCTGACCAGTGGGGGATTTCCACTGAAAGCCTGAACGTAAACACCTCGGGTGGGGTTTGAGAAGGAGAAAATGAAAGAAAATGAGAATAAAAATGATTAGGAAAACAAAACATTAAAATGGCAAAATAAATTTCTGTCTACGTGACAGTGCGTGCTCGTTTAAAGTTAGTCGTTGCTAGGTCCCATCCTAGTTTCAACCTATCCTTTAAATCCGATACGTATTTACTTGCTGAGACAACTGTCTCATCAGCCTTCTGGTCTGTCAGCGACCAAAGTAAGGCTTCAAGCGGGCCCTTAATGGGTCTGCCGAATAAAAGCGTAGCTGGCGGAAATCCTGTGGAAGTATGAGGAGATTCTCTGTAGCCAAATAAAGCTGCCGGAATGCAACAATCCCAATCTTCAGGTTTCACTTGTGCCAGTTTACTTAACATCATGTTGAGGTTTCCGTTAACACGTTCCACGAGCCCATTTCCGGCCGGAGTATAAGGCTTTGTGTAGATGTGTTGGGTCCTCAAGATCTTCACGATCTCATCCATCAACAGGTTTCGGTATGGGGATCCGTTATCCGTCAACACTTGCTGAGGGAATCCCAACCGAGTGAAAATCTGCACTAGGGCTTCTGCGACATGCTTGGCATCTGCGCATGTTAGCGGGATAGCTTCTGCCCATAAGGTGCATGTATCGACTAAGGTGAGGATATACCTGTTCCTTCTTTTAGTCCTTTCGAAAGGCCCTAAAATGTCGATCACAACCCGTTCGAATGGTGTTCCCACTATTGGCATTTCACCCAACGAGACTGGGGGAGTCCGTTGCTTGGGTGGTACACGGTGGCACTGGGCACAGGATTTGACATACCTGATAATATCAGTGTTTACTCCTGGCCACCAATAATGAGTGGTTATCCGTTGGTTTGTGGCGTTCTGTCCCATATGTCCGCTGAAGGGAAGAGAGTGCCCCATTTCTAGGATTTGGCTTCTGTACTGTTTCGGTACTAGGAGCTGATTGTAACCTTGTTCAGGCTTGCCCGTTCTGCGATAAAGTACGCCATCCTTAGAAAAAATGTCCCCGTGCTGTATGGGTTCCTTAGCCATGGGCAGTTTCCTAAAGCAGGGTGCCAAAGTAGGGTCCTTTTGTTGCGCTTCTTTAAGTTCCATGGGTAATAAATTAGGCGCAGGCTCCCGTTCCTTCTTGGTTTGCCCTCTTGTAGTTACTGCTGCCACAATCGGCTCTTCCGGTTTCCCAATACACACATATCTACCGCCAAGTATGACTGGGTAGATGGGGTCATCCATAACAGCTGCTTTGATCACACCTCTGACAAAGTCAGAGTGGATCTCCACCAATGCAATGGGAAGCGCTGTAGGTGCATCACTCTTACGAACTCCACAAAATTGGACGGTCTTTGCTGTCTCTTGACCGGGTTTGACCAGGTTTCTGGCAACAATGCAATCATAAGAAAGCCAAGTGTCAAATAAACACAAAGTTTGAGAACCGTTCAATATAACAGTACCTCGCGTTGAGGGTGTATCCCCAACAGGTTGGGAATCACTGTCAATAATTCCGCCTTGCGAGACTGTTAGCAAGCATCCGATGCGTTTAGGCTCGGTGTGCTCACTCTGATCATTAGTCCCGTGCTCAGGGGTTCTCCCTTTGCCACCTTGACCTTTCTGGCCACGCTGCCATGAAGGACGGTCGGGTTAATCAGACTGTTTACTGTGGTTGGGGTACTTGTTTTTGTAGAACTTGGATTTTTCAGGAGGGGGGTTTTGAGGTCCAGTTTCTCTGTGGTTATTTTGGTTAGAAACATGAGGAATATGAGAAGATTGGTCTAGATTATGTTTCCGAAAATGCTCTTCTGTCGGTTTACGTTTTGTGCCGGTAGTTCAGCCAGCGCATTGTGATATCGCTCAGACTTTTCTAAGATGTCTTCAAGCTTTTCTGCACCCTGCTCAGCTAGAAATCTCCGGGTATCAGCAGACAAAGTGTTCTTTATTTGTTCTGTTAAAACAAATTCCTCCAGACCTTCATAGGTAGAGGGGAGCTGCGAGAGCTCTAGGCACTTTGTCAGATATCCCTTTAGACGAGAGGAGAACTGCTGAAAAGTTTCAGAATTCTCCTTTCTGCTGTTGCGAAACAGTTGCAAAAATTTGCGAGCATTCATTTCGAAGCGCTCAAGCAAAGCTTTCTTCAACAAGTCATAGTTGTCTTGTTGGCCACTTTCCAGTTTAGAATAAACATCATAAGCAGAACCTTTAAGGGCCTGGGAAAGTTTCATACACCAACGCGACCTCTCTAAACCGTACAGAGTTGCAATTTTCTAAAATTTTTCTAACCATGTGTCAATTTTCTCATTAGGACAAGGGAAAGACTCAAGAGTGAAAGACATAGAGTTGAGTTGAAGAGATTGAGTTTTAGAAGGATCAGTTAAGGAAGAATAAGGAGAAGACTCTCCATTGCTGGAGGTAGAGGCAGCACCAAGACTTTGGACTTCTAGAGCCTTAAGAGCCAACTCATGCTGTCGCCGTTGCTCATTTTCTCTTTCCAAATGCTGTCTCTCCTTCTCTCTTTCCTCATGCTGTCTTTCCTTCTCTCTTTCCTCATGCTGTCTCTCCTTTTCTCTTTCGTTCGCCCTGTGAAGTTCCATTTCCTCATCCATCTTCCTCTGCTCTAAAGCTTCGGCTGCTTCTTCTTTCCTCCTAGCTTCTTTTTCCTTCTGCTCCACATCGTATCTCTCAAGTTCGTCCCTGACGAAAGCTTTCGCTTCGTCACCGTCCAGTCCCTCTTCCATTGCTTCCTGTCTGAGCATCTGTCTCAGTTTCGCCCTTTCTGCCATAGTAAATAGGTGACTGAGACTTAGACGAGAAGAAATTAAGAAAAAGATACGCTGGTTCCTACCACTTGCGAGAAATACCGAAACCAAAGATGATATACTTCACCCTGGGATACCTCCTCCAAATTATAGTGTCTAACTATCGCTGCTATTAATCGGCAATAAAGCACCTAATGCAAACGACTACGCCAAATAAATGGTAGTTAAGATTACTCACTGAAAAATAAGTTGCTACAGTGGAAAACAAAATAATTATTGCAAAAATTTCGGAGAGAAAAAAAAATCCCCTTAATTTTTTTTATTTTTTAAATCCACTATAAGTTCACCCCTGAAGATAGTTAGGGTAAGGGAGGCAATTAGAGGACGTATAGTCTGATCGCGCTCCTTAGCTTAGCTCAAACACCTACTTCTTCAGAACCCTGTGAATGTTATACACTCACAAAACTTTACCAGCGTTTAGTATTACAAAATCAGTAATTAACATATATTCCGACAAAATCAACCTGTAAACCAAATGTATAATGCTCAATAATGATGTGGAAAAACAATTACTAGCCGTGTGGTCAGCACGCCCATAAACAAATCGTTATGTCTAGGGGATAGTTATTTTTTAAAAGATACAAGACTCACAAGACATCACACTCTTACTCTCTATCAGAATAAAGAAAATTAATCCTGCAAACGAGCTGAAATTCGTATTTGCTCAGGACTAGAGTTCAATTCCCGGAAAAAACGAGCCACCATTCTGTCGTAGATTTTCGATAGGGGAATTAAGACTTGGGTTGGTCCCTTCTGAATAGATTAGAATAAGTGATAGTCACAGTGAGAAGTAGTAATAGCAATAGGTTTCCCCGAGTGAGATGGTAGAAATGTGATCAAGAGGCTGTCTCTGAGATCGAGAAATCTTCTCTCTCTCTCACCTATCTTCTACGACAGCTTTAGAGTAGTCAGACAGTCTAACACATATACATTAAATATATATATTAATATATCTCTAACCACTCACGTGCACGCACATACAAGTGACGACAGGTAGACACACAGACGTGGGAAAACTATAACAATGATTATATAGATATTAAGAACGAGCTGACCAACACGCTGATTAATTTATTGTTAAGTTTATTTATCATAGTAAACTTACGTCACAACATGTAAAATTACATCAAAAAGGCATATACACAAAGTCATAAGCAAATCAAGGAATGCTACAAGAACTGATAGACCCACAGTTATGATCTTCCCTCGATGGTTAGCCCACAGTCCCGTTAGGAGAAAGATGATAGCACAAAGAGTCCCAGATACATATGATTGAGTCTAAGAGTTTTCCCCGTGTAAGGTATGAACAGACCTGATACTATAATCTAGTTTAAGAGAAAATATTGTTAGCAAAACAAAACTTGCATGAAGAAGGTTATGACAGCAAATAGGTGCCAAAAATACAACGGTAAAAATAACACTCAGACCTGCGTTCACTCTATTCATTCAGCCGTGGCCACGTGCGCACATTTATACTTACAGCTTTGATCGCTGCCTCTGGGAACATAATTTTTTCTAGGACCTTCACACAGACCCGTAAATGCAGTCTTGATCAAGAAATCCCCAGTTCCAAAAAAAAAACGACGTACTGAATTCTCTGTCTCAGGGAACGATTCCTTGGGTGTTCTTATTATTCGGATGTCTGTTTAAGTCACATAAAATTTGTCCAGGCACGAAAGTTAGCAGAGCACAGTGTCACTAGCGTAGGTTTCTAGAAATGAGGAATGTCAGGTCGGGTGCCTTATCTCAGTATATGACTATATTTGGTCACCACACTACTAGTCAAAACTCTGTCGGAATGTTACTGATATTTTGCTTGCCACAATGGGCTGAACTGTACTTAAGTGTTATTCTGGAAGAATTAAATCTGGCGCGATAGGCCTTTTACTTCATTTAACTGTTACAGTTCATGTAATGAAAGTGCTTAAGTTCTTCACAGATAATGTTCACGTACTAGAACGCTGGCAAAGATTGGGTCACGCCAGTATTCACTGAATAAGGGAAAAAACACATATAAATTATTTACATATTATGTACTCAATATAACTTACATTAACTGCAAGCGTACAGCTTGACTTATCATTTAAACTTCCCATGAAATAAGTTATATTTAAAAATCAAACATCCAGAATTTGGAATACCTACGCATTCCGTCAATACTCCAGATGTAGCAGTCATTTATAAGTTAGTTTTAATAAAAATATTCTCGTCTGAGTATTTGCAGTTAAATTAAATCCATTACTTAGCTACAATGAGTTTAAAGCTAGAAATTATAATATATTCCGCTTTCCACTGTAACTCGTCGACTAGAGAATATAACAGACTTAATAATTTAACTCTCTCTGCACAAATCTCACTAGCAAAATGAAATAAGCGATTTAACACTTTAAACACTTCACAAAATACTAGAATATAATATATATAATATTTACCTCAACACAGAACTAACTACTAAGAACTTAAAACACTTCGACCAAACTAAATGCCATCTCTATTAACCGAGATTCTTAGGAATCGAACGAAGGCTTGTTCTAGTCTTGACTGCGAAGTTACTGAGTGAATTAAGTCTCAAACTCTCGTTTAAGATATATGAAACACCAGACAAAGAGGTACACTAGTTCCATAAACTACGCAATAGCCTCCCCTTTCCGTCTTCCCCAACACTTACATAACTATACGCATGACGTAACTGCCATCGGTGCGCCTTCACACTTACATCTAACTATTCTCATTACTGAGCGAGGTGTGAGTGGCAGATCACACGTTTCGCTGAGAAAGGTAACCGAGAAACTACGTGTCAGGTGGAATTTCCAGACAACTGTCTCGTACCGTGTCGTAGAGATGTCAGTTATCGCGCCTTACCTAAGCGCTCAGCCGATGCAACTCGTTGTGGCAGGTGAAAAATGCAGACGATACCTCGCCTATAAGTCTGGCGAAAGCGAATATTCACAGTTTTCGTCTACAACGCAATAACCTCCCGAGCCTGGCATCTGCGTAATAACATCACTAGTGCGTTTCTAAATGAGAAACTAAACCCAGCGAAAGTTAGAATGGGAAAATAGTAATGTACATAGTCGCAAACGAACTAATGCGAAAAACACAAAAAGGATAAAAGAGTGATAATAAATAGAGGATACGGGTGAAAGAAAAAGAAGAAGATATAGGCAATTTATAGATCATAAATGTCTACGTGACACACACAGACGAGCTGTTAATGGCTGTTTAAGGTCTGCTTTCAAGTACAGAAGGCAAATCGCTTCCACTAACACTTGCTTTCTTTTGCCGCTCTCTGTGGCTTTCAAATATTGTGACTGACCTGATTCTGTTAGACACGCGCTATAAATAGTGTGACCTCGAGCGTCCGAGGTAGTTTTCCCTACTAATGTGTTTTGAGTTCAGAAAATATTGGTAAATTTTTCCTATTGTACAAATCAGGAAAACTAATATTTTATTTATCTACGTTATTCCTGGAGCGATTTTATTCATCTAGAGTTTAAAATACGCCCTATATTATTCTACATATTTCTAGTAAACAACCTTTTTCATTCCTAAATGCATTTTATTCTATGCGTACGTTACACAGCTAAATAATGGACTAACCTGAGGCTTCGATGCATTCAACTAGAGATCTCTCCCGTCCTATATCAGTATTTGTAAAAGTATTAGTACTTACAGGTAGAGCAACATCCCTAATATCGTTTTGGTAGCCTCTTCCAGGTGGTACTTCTTTCATAAAATGTAGTTAATTGTCCTTTGATACTTGTTTGCACATATTGGGACTTCCATTTTATTTATCCAAGGCTGTAGTAAACACGGCATAACGGAGCGTTCTGATTGGTCTGTGTATCTTGCAGTTCTTACAATGTATGGCACGCGGTGTGGTCAGAGTTAAGCAGAATTCATGTTGTGAGACAGACGTCACTTCACGACAAAGGCAAACGTTTAAGAGTAAGACAGTGCTATAAGTGAAAAGATAACACCAAGGAATGAACAATAACACGTCTATCAGAACTCACCATCAGGACAAGGGACAGAAGACGATAGAGATCCATTGCAGTAGACCTTCGATGCGGAGATGGCAGCTGATGATGTTGATTCAATGCGTAAAGCGTATTTACTGGCATGGTTATCATATTTGTTTATGTGCTGTGTCGCAAGAACCCTTAAACCCTTGAACAGCCAGAATATCCTGCATTTAACATTTAGTAATGTTAGAAAGTGTTTTGAGTTCCGAGAACAGATTGCTGTATTCATGGAAAGTAAACACGAGGATGCTTCCGAGTTTCGTGATCCTGAGTGGCTCTCGGATCCTGCATTTTTAGGGACGCAAAGACGTTCACGTTGTTCTCGCGTGAATTCTAGGATTAGATTTCTAACCACGACCCTGAAGCACCTCCACGTGATGCATCACGTAAACAGATCATTTTCGACTTGCCTGATCAGCACGTCATGGATCGAGTAGCCACGCTAGAGTGGAACAGCACGGTTCCATAACAACTGCCCAACCCATGATGACGTACGACGTGTGACCTGGCCAGAGGGTGCTGAGATCAAGCAGAAGCTATGGGGCTGCCGCGCTGACCTGAAAAAGACTGGATTTCGTCCTGCGGATTTAGCATGATTACAAACTGAATGCAGAAGAAGAAGCAGACGAAGAAGAAGAAAAAGAGAAGAAGACGATTCCATAAAAGTTGAAACATGTTGAGAACCTAGTATTGCACATAAAGCCTGGAGGAATCACTTGAGCCCCAGACTTAATTCCGGCTTTTGCCTGCTCGATGCGTGTAGTAGGATCTAACAATGGATTTGTGACATGCGGGGAAGAAGGGGCAGTGGACATGTGCAGGACGTGATAATTTTACGAGAAAGTCTAGGAGCAGAGCACAAAATTGAAGCCATCCTATTTTGAGAGGCCCTCATGGATGGCTTAGAGTGCACATTGTATCGGTCCTCCCCCTGGTAGCGTGAAACCAGATGTGAAGATCATTTAAATGCATGCTAGGCCAGGACAGAATACCCTTTAAAGAAACTCAAAAATTTCAGAAAGGCAGAAAAGCCACAGAAAATGCCCAGATCTACAGTGTAGATTACGTCAAGGAGTCTTTACCGTGGCATTGGCTGCGAAAGAACGACAATCTCAGCAGCCTCTGTTAAAAAACCATAATAATCCTGCATCCTGCATTTTAGTGGATACAACATCCCATTAAAAACAAACAATTAACAACTGAATGTACAGCTGCACGTTTGCAGACAGCTATTGAATATACTTTATGAACACGTAGCATTTGAGATGAAGGTTCACTATAGGAGTGCCCGCTTGAAAACTGGAACTTGCGCGCTGTCCTACACTGCAGGAAAATAAACCCACCGATACTTCAACATGTTCTGCCCTTAAACTTGAACCTAGACCTGAGTTCTCTTTACGTTTTGCAGAGATTCAGTCACACAAGACTGATTTCAAGCTGTTTGCGTTTGAAGTGGAAGTGGGTACGGTTCCTGAGGAAGATCAAATAGAACTCATTGAACTTCAAAGCAGTAGACTTTCTTTCATTCACAAGCGGTCTCTTTGTTAGACTTTACCAAAAATATGTTTGGAAGCTTGCATGTATCCACATTTAGTACGGTAAAACTACATTTATGTCGTCAAATAACAGATACTGCTGTAGAAGAATAAAGTGATCGAGACTTTACTGAAAAAAAAGGTCTCCGCGTGATGAGGTCGAGTGACCGGTTTACTTCTTAGCTACCATGCCTTTACTAACACCAGAGCAGTCAAATAAATAATTACAGCTAGGTAGACTGAAGCTCTTGAAATGTGGATATATAGAAGCTACATTCAACAACATGAAACATATACTGACATCCAAACAGTTATCTCACAAATTAAAACTGAGAATCATAAAGTGTTATATATATTCTGCATTTCTGTATGGTGCAGAAACATGGACGATGAATTAGCACTTATAAGAAAGAATTGAGGCTCTTGAAATGTGGATATATAGAAGAATGGTATCTCATGGAAAGAGATGAAAACAAATAAGGAGGTCCTAGAAAATCTAGGTATGAAAAGAGAACTAATGAGGGAGGTCAAAGTTCGGCAGCTAAAATACTTTGGCCACATAAAAAGGCATAACACCTTGCAGAAGACCATAACAGAAGGGAGAGTTGAAGGTAAACGTGCAAGGGGAAGACAGCGCTATAAGTGGGAAGATAACATCAAGAGATGGACAGGAAAGAGTCTATCAGAGTGCACCACCAAGACAAGAGACAGAAGACGTTGGGATCCATTACAGCCAACCTTCGTTGTGGAGATGGCAACTGATGATGATGATGATGAGACTGAAGCATGACGCTACCAATTGTCAAACCATGTAACTTTGCTTCGAGAAATGAACACTCTAACCCCTCTGCCCATAGGATAACTTAGTAGACCGTGCTTCCTCTCCCCCCCCCCCCCCCCACCCAAAAAAAAAAAGAAAAGAAAAAAGATGGCATTTATTTTTGGAATTACGTATGCGTGCGTGCAACTATTTTCAAGCATGAAATTCACAAAGAATAAGTTGCACGCCAAATTCACTGATTCACACCTAGACGAGTAATGCAGCTGGCCCCCTCTGTGCTGGAATCTGATGTAGACAAACTTTCCCTAGAGAAACAACATCTAGTATTCTACGATTTTATAAAGACATTTATAATTATGATTATTATTTTAAGTAGTGTATCCACATATCAAACTTATTGCTGATATCATTCCGTAGGATACTTTGCTGGAAGTCTCAGAAAAAGAAAATATTTTTCGTTAACGCTTCAACCACAAATAGGACCGATAATATGCATATCACGTCTACGCCTAAATTACCTACGGGCGTATTATCGGCCCATGATGTTTTGACTCTACAACTTGAATATCCGAGTCAGAAAATAAAGTCTGCGCATTAATTTGTTCACAGGACGTTCAGCCGTGCGTCACCTTAGTACTGCTGTATTGCATCTCCACTTTTGGCCAAAATTGACCTGAGTTCATAAATCGACGTCATTTGGATTCATGTATCATCCTACAAAATATCTTACAGTTATCAGGATCACCATACAAAATCTCATTTTAATATGATATATCCTTCTGTTCAACTAATGATCCAAATAAAGGCTGAACTTTGTCAGTGTTTTAAAATAAAAGGACAGAGGAAATGCTAGAACCGAGGTTACCAACATTTTTTGGGTCCCCGTACCCCCCTTGGCTTTTAGTAGACCTTCCTTTACCCCTGTAGCAAAATTGGTACCACTACCTTTGGGATCAATTCTAGCAGTGCAATCGTATTGACCAATGAAACGCCGCAAGCCCACGGCACAAGCCGAGACGAAATATGCCTAGGAAATATGGACGCTTGGTGAGAAACATTTTTGTGTGTTAAAGGTGGCATCGTTCGAATGGAGTTATATCGAACAGGATGGATGAAAAGTGATAATTATTTCACCTTTGATTCTAGGAGGAAACAAGGTATGTTTAAGTATAGGTAACAATGCAAGACATGCAGTATTTGCAGAGATAATTGAATTCATTTGTGTCAACACGTGAACTGATACAATTTTAGTCACTTCTGCGAAGCCTAGCCAATTGTAGAATGAACGTAATGTGGAAATATATATATATGGAAAGAAAGCTCCAAGTTGTCTAAATAAAACGAGACAGTGATGAAAACGATAGCGTGTAAATAAGACTAGAACGACAGAGGGATGTATAGACCACCAACACAAATGCCCGGAATGTATCTGTCCTAGTCACAAAATGTTGTCAGCAAAATCCTAGTGACGTCATGCTCTGTAGGAGCCCCGCTATTGGACTGTATACAGGAGAGGCAAATTTGAAATTACACACACATCGTCAGAGTATTCTATGCACGGAGAACTGAGGGTAGAGCTCGACACGACTTAGTTCTCATCTGGAACTGTGGGCAGCCTACCTGTCGTGATTTGGTCTGTCTTACAACACGGTCATATTTACCGCACGCCATACTATGGGAAAACGGACCGTTACAATAGCCATTGAAAACGCTCCCTTCTTGGTGTGTATAATGAAACATTTTATGCTTAACATGGAGGCCCATTTTGTGCAACTTCCAGTACGTAGATATTTAATTTCAAAAGGATTAAAGAAATTTAAACGGGAAGGAGTATATATTTCAACAACGGTAATGTTACTTTAGAGGTAGGTGCAAAGACTTCCTCGAATAGTAGTTCATTTATAGAGAAAGATCGTTTAAAATGACATCTATACATCAGGGTAGTCCCCAATTTAGTTAGTTAAAGTCTGCATAGATTTAAGTGCATTTTGCTACCTAAACAATTATTATATAGAACGTAAGAGATAAAATCACAGTATAATTCTAGCTTTAAATGATCAAAATCGGCCCAGAATTAAGAAAGATAATAAATATTAAATATTTTGCTAATTGAACTGAAGGCAAAAATACGCCTCAGTTTTAGATTTTTAACACCGCTTTTACCCCATGCCATCCGAGACGGAGGATGCGGTAGTATATAAGTCCTTGAACTTGGCTGAATTGAGGCCACAACTTTTAAAAAAAAAAGCAAGCTGAACAGAAGAGAGCGGTAAAAGTGTTACTGTCATATACTTTGCCACTGCATCTGCCTAGCAGACCTAGATGCCCATTAACAGCCTGTTACAGCTTGTATGTATTGCCTGAGGGTAAGAATGAATATATATATATATGTATATATAATTATGTAATTTTCCTGTGATTAATCCACTTGTGTGTTAGAAAGGTGTAGAATGTGTTAAGAAAAATTACAGGACGCGTGTGTTGCCGGCGAAAATTCCAGCATCTGTGTACAGTTAGAGGAAAGCCAGTCTTGTAAATGTGTAGCATAATTGAGAATGATGGCCAAAGTACGCCTGTAAGTTTGATAAAGTATTTGAAGGAGTATTTCCTAAAGGAACGACACACTGATCAAGAACATAAGAAAAGAATGACAGGATTTGTTAAAATGTATTGATCAAGGTGTTACTTAGTATTTTATACTAAACCAAATCATTGTATGGAAGCGGATCATGGACAAATGGATATAACTTAGGATTTATAAGGAAAGTGTAGTCACATTGAACTGGCTGTGAGGGGTGTCGAGGTAAATTGTCCTATGCATATGTTAGCACAATGTCTGACACTGTTCGTCATGTCCCTTGTATGTGATGATAGGGTGGTGATGGAACATATAGAGGTTGTGTTTAATTTTGTTTTAGGTTTTATCCTGCAACTACCAAGATTGTACGAGATATCCACTTCTGTGGGACTCTGTAGTGCGATAGTTCTTGAGGTTCATAGAACTGGTTACCCTGTTTTCCCGGCCTGGAGATCCAGACATTGTGTGATCAGGGCTAGAGTCGGATGCATCTCAACATAACAGATAATTGGAAAAGCAATTCCACTGGTCAGCCTATCCAGAGACTATATATATAATAAATAAAATACAAATAACACAAACCTAGTGAGTGATGACTCATGATGGACATTATTAAAATGATTACTAACTCCACAGTCCAGCGAAAGTGATAAACATATGTGAAATATATAATGGATATTTGAAAGATAAATTTATCATATTGAACTATTTTTGGAAATTGACATTCCATGTTTATTTATTTTATTTTGTAAAAACATTTGAATTCTTTATAAGTTACCTTACCGAAAAGATAAACGGTATAGGATCAATAAATTGTAAATATGTACAATCAGTCTTGCTGAATTATTTAAATTGAGTTAAAGTTCTGGTTGATATATAGTTACATATTTAATTAATTAATTAATCCCCAGCAGAATCTATACAAATATAATAACCATTATTCAAGGGAGGATCTGGAGAGGTAGCCCATAGACATTCAGGAACAAACACTATCATCATACCTGAAGGTTTTTACAGCTTGATCCTACCTTTGATTGTCGATACTCCCTTGCTCTTTTCAGAGAAGGGGGTATTTCTTGTAAGACCAGTCTCTTATCTGGCACTATCCTGGTATCATCTGATACATCTTTTTGTCCAGGATATCTTACATCTTAATAACATCTGAACCTTTCGTGACACTACCTCAACCAAGTATTGTCCAGTGTACTTCTGTGGCTAGAGGGTTCGATTCTGTAATCTGACAATCAAAAGCCTGATGTTAGATCCATATGCGTAATCCTGCAAAATTGACAAGGAGCACAATAATTAATCTACACAGAGTTACTGGTATCCCTAATGCACGAGAAGGCCAGTACTGATATAGAGAAAGTATTGGCAGATGCGTGTGTCACCCGCTATTTACCATCAACAAGAACTGGTCTGGCTGAGATACGGACACTAGGCCAGCAGTTCCAGACAATCTAAGATGAAGTTTTGTATATTAAAAGACTGATTTTTCGCACATAAACATTATGGAGAGAGTGCCGTCAGATGATGACACTCTTGATTCAATCATAGTGTCAGAACTCATAGATGATATATCTAACAGTGACTTTATTG